>MU182053.1:79558-130121 GCA_016904865.1 Pissodes strobi
ATATATTTAGGCCTGTTGTTATTAAGGATTACATAGCAAATTACCTGGACAGTAAGATGCTGAACGTGTTACGAAGATGTAGCCGAAACGGCATGTAACGAAGGTAGAGGAGAGAGATAGAGCGTTGGCAAAGACAGAAGGAGATAAATTTATTCGTATACCTAATACACTGTGCCGGCTAGTAGAAAGGGAAATATAGCGTTAGCGAAGAGAGAAGGAGAGAGTTACACGGTGACATGACGAGGCAAATTTTAAAAATGCAAACCAAGCATGGAAAAGCCATCTTTTATCTTCATCTCTTTCATGTCGTCGCAAACGCCGAACTTGCCTGTCTTTCTCAGACAAGAATTGGGATTTACCATAGTATGGATGGGTCGGGATTTACCATAGTATGTTTTACCATTCTTATCAGCGAATTTGCATGAAATAGAAGTGTATTCTAAGGTGTATCATTAGTGTCAGCGAATCTGCATCAAACAAAGATATTTTTTTGTTTAATTACGTGTAAAAAAAGAGTAATTGAGATTTTTTGTCATAATGTCTTAGTGTCATCCACTATTAACTCCAAACCGAGCCCCTAAATAATAAAATAAAATTAGATAAATGTTCTTTTTGCGGGGATCGAACCCGAAGCGAGCGCCTCTGTAATAATAAATACCGAGTTGAAGTTGCACTTCTGTGTGTGGTCCGCAAGCACACTACTTTTTTTGTATGCAAATATTTTATACTTCAAAGTTTTAAACATAACTATAAAGACATAGGCTGTATGCTCATTGTGTGCATTTTTAAAAAGTATCTTAATCTTAAAATGAAATATTTCGTTCATAAAAATTATTTAGATCATATCAAGCCTACAAAATGCGGCACAACCGATTATACAAAAACTATTTAAACCTCGATTTAAACATTCAATATTAAGTCACTTTGACGTTTTTTTCAATGGCGTATGACGGTTGGTGGGAATTGATTCACTTGCATTAGCGTTTAAACGAACGGTCTTCATCAAATGGATGAACTCCCTCAACGTGGAGAAACATTCATAGTTCATACCAAACTTCTCACCTTTGCAACGAGAAAACAATTTTCTTACTGTATTTTTCCCGATAGCGTAAATGGTAAAAGAAAATGTCGAACATTTTTTTTTCTTTTGTACGGTATGCTCTATTTTCTTTAGTCAAACATTAAAATAAACCTAAAGAAATTTATCAAGTGACATCACTATTTCCAACTTATACATCAACTCAAAAAAATTTATTACAACTGGCGTTAAACATCAATTCTTCTTATCTAACTATTCCTCTACTCGTATTCTAAAAATACTTAAAAACTAGTTTTTTGACGTGTAAACATCTTACGCGGCGGTATGAGGGTAAATCTCGAGAAAATCGCCTGAAGTGTGTAAGGGGATCTGACATCATGCACAGTTATTAGTGCGCACCTACTTCAGCGCTTCCTTGTAAAACGTGTTCTTTCTAACGCCAGAATATAGGTAACCAATTACGAATAAGTGATTGCCTATATTCAGGCGTCACGAAGACGAAATATACTCTTTACGAGGGCTGCTGAAATATTTGTGAAGCATACAAAATACCAAGGGCTTTAAAAATTATCCAGTTAAACGCTGTTGATGCAATACATTAAATTACACAACCGATGTCGATATAGGATATGTTTACACATCAGTGTCTCGAGTACTAGGAGACTTGCTCATTTTTTTTTATTCCACAGCTCACATTCCAATGGCACGTTATCTCGCCTAAACATCCAACCGCCTTCAAAACAAAGAATTCCGATGTAATGTATTAGATTCGATATTACATATTCCACCCCCTTTCGTTGCAATTTCGTCAATAGAATAACGCGTGGTTGATTGGATGATGTCGCAAGTCAGACAGACGAGTTAATATGGTTATAGCATATTGTTAGGCGGATTTCCACACGATGTGTATGTAGATTTGATAATTTGAGCGTAGGAATAATTTTAGGTTTTAATCCCTGTTTTTCGCTGATCTAGGATGATGCTAGATATCCCGTTTGAATCTTGTACGACTCGCAACTACCATACTTCAGTGGTTTAATTACGTCCAGTTCGCATTGATTCGACTGCAGCCATCAAAATTGTAACATTCACAATTTACAATTTGTCCTTGCAATTTAGTCGCATGTCTTAAAAAATGTTATATTTTTCATGCAATAACTGTGGCTACTTAATAGCTTTTTTAAGGATTTCTCCTATTAACATAGATATGTTGTTTGCTTAGTGTTTCCACTGCCATATGTTGGAATATAATCTAATATTTCGTAATCTAAAGGTGTATGGATTGTGTAGATGAGATAAGGTTTGGTGCAAACAATTTAGGAGAGAAAAATTAGTCATAATTCATCTTTTAAAAATAATTATGCCTGGAATTGAAGTGTCAGATATATTTTAATAACGGTCTATGAAGGAACAGAGGAACACAAGAATACATATTGAGTATTAATTTTGAATTGCATATTATCATATTAATACACAAGAAAACATACTGAGTATTAATGTTGAATTGCATAATTATTATCATATTAATAACTTTAAATATCACGATGGAAGTAATCTGGCTTTATTAGGGATATGGCATCCACACATGAACGCATATGCAATAGATGGTACACCAATTACTTCGTAGGAACTGGGCTTTAGTCATCTTGCTAACTACAGGTGCTTTGGATTTTAAGCCTCTTTATTCTGTCGACCACTTCTAAGCCCCATGAGTTTTTACCTGTATTATGCTTTGTCATTTCTGTATCATTTGAAATATTTTTCCAAAGTCCCTAGAGCGATATTTTTTGTTTATGCATATTCGTTGATTGGTTCCTTCTGATTTTTGTAATATTTTTCTTTGCGCAACACACATCATGCGTCATGTCAATTGCCTTAATTCTATATCTACTTTTATATTCATTGTTCTTTTTGTGGTTTTCTTTTGAAGACGAGCTATCGTTCTTTACTTAATTTCTCTTTTTTAGTATTCTGCAAGTTTTTCACTTCTTGATTAAAGGATGGCTTAGTTTGTCGATAACCCCCTTGAAGTTGTTTAAAGCCCAACACTACAAATATTAGCCCAAAACAGATTAAAACTAAAACTTTAGGTCGTATCACTACAAAAATACCCTTGGTTGTGATCTAGACTTACCAACTAAATCCGTTCCGATTAGATCGATCCGAGAATACAAGAAGAGCCCAGCTATGCAACAGCTCGTTGGGTACAACCAACGTCCCTTATCGTTACGAGTTTTATATCCGTTTAATTCATAACTACTGTGCTCAGGAAATCAAGTCGTGTGAACTGCATTTATTTAAAGTGTATTGGCCAACCGACGCGACGCCGCGCCGCCATGTATTTTTTTCCAAAATCTATGAATTTTTAATTTATTTATTCTATTTTTATATATAATGATAGCAATTAAGACAGGAGGATAAGCATTACGTGGATCGTAATGAATGCGAGTGTCTTAATAGCCATTGAATTAACATCAGTTGGATACACTACCATTTTGTACAACCAGTCATAATGGTACTTTAGCTTTCAAAATGTACTAAGTAAATAGTTACTATGAACTGTCAAAATTGATTTTAAATGCCATTATCATGAGATCTTTTATACTGTCCGAATATTGTTGCGATATTGCATTTTGATTGGTTATTAACTCGCATTTTAATGAACAAATCGGTATCGTAATGAATCTCATTAAAGTACAGATAGCAAATGCCCAATAGATCAATTAAAGTATATGAATAGAAAAATGTATATTATGTATATGAGATATCCTGAATGTGGCGACAACCCTAGAGATATACAAAAGTTGTTTTAAAATGTATAAAAGCACAATCAAAGTAATTCCTATATCTCAATGGAAAGAAATTATTTCAATAATTTTAGTGGTATAAGACTTCAAATAACCTTTCAAAATTCAATTGAAAAGATATTAAAGATAAATATTAACAGAAAGATGAGAACTAGGTAAACATGAAGTGTTAGTATATTTTCAATTGAAATGTCTATTGCTATTTTATTTCTCCGGTCTCTATGAATGCGTTTACCGAATATGGAATATTAGAGAGAGGCTTGGTGCGAGTTAATACTACATCAAGATGCATTTTTCTGTCTATAATGCACTTGTTTTATATGTACCAGGGGCATGCGTAAGGATCCCATCAACGTCCACTCGTATTTCCTTCATTTTTGTAATTGATTACAATGTTTTCGTAACATCTACATTAGAATTCTCTAGTATGATGAGTCGCCTTTGACAATTTTTTTTATTGCACTGACATAAATATGTTAAGAATCAAACTTGGTCAAATCGCAACAAAAATGAGTTATAATAAATCTAATAAAAGCGAAATTAGAAGTTCTTATATATTTTGAGACATTGGTTAGCGCAGATGAAGAAGAAATCCTCAGTTTTTCTTTCGTGGAAACCATGACAGAAAAGTGTGGTTTTCACTCTTCGATCTAGTATACACCTTGAACCTTTCATGTTGCTATAATAGACGCTCGAAATCGGGTTGAAAAATATAGAAAACTGTCGTCAAATTTTCTTAAAAATTCATATTTCTACAATTAATCATTCCCATCTCCATAAATGGGTGATTCTGAAGGTTTAAAATTTTATACGTATATTTTCAAACCTGTAGAATTTGACAACGATCACTATTTTATGAAGAAGCAAACAATTTTATTTTTCTAGAAAATTTAAAAAATCCATGATGTCTATGAAAATGTGTTAACCAGTAATTCGAGAGAGCATGAAGAAAATATCAGTAGGTTGGTGTCAAGTAACCTTGCCTTTTAAAATCCAGCATCTTTTTTGTTCTTTAGTTCAGTACCTCTGTAATGCAAGGCTGGCTACGCCACTGTTCATCATTATAGTACGTCTTTAATAAATATAATATGCTTCAACACAAATAGCCTAATAATAGCCAGTCTACGGAGCAGAGATAAATATGCCAAAAATCAAAAATAGCTGTTTTTAGTCTATTTTCAGAGAACTCTTTATTTTAGAAACATGACTACATAGTTAGAAACATATTAACAACGCTCAGGGCGTGGCTTGGCCCTATTATTGTCACTGTAACCCATGAAGCCACTGTAGTTATCCCATGCTTGGTTTGAATTGTGGACTGGCCTGTACCAAAATTCGCCTCGTCGATCACCCTTTCTAAATTCGTTACCGTCAGTCGCATCACACGTTTAATAACTTTTGTAACATGTTCACGAACTTACTCTGCCTAGAGAACCGAAAAATGTTAGCGTCTTCGAAGATGTGTTTACTAACTAATTCTATAGCGTAGTAGATATTGTATCTATAATAATGTTCGAATATAAGGCAACATACATAAAGTCTGTAACTTGTTAATTTTTGCCCCCAGTGTATTGAATGTTAATAATTGTTTTAAAGAAGAACTTACTTATACGAACTTTTTTACGTCTGTTCCAGTCGAATAGTATTTTTCATCGTTTGCACGCGCTAGTTTATTATGGTATTAACATACAGATGGACACAGCGCATCAATATTGCAACATTTGTACGATTATTATTAAATTCCTGGGATACATCGATGATATATATGGAAGCAAAAATGACCCAAGACGACAAGTACTTAATCATACAATAATTAAATTAATTAGCCTGAATACTCTGAATGTAGAATGACTCGTTAGAATTATGATTATGTCGCCCGCATAAAAAGAAATAAATTTATTACCGTAGGATATTATTTCAGTTTGTGGTAACCTTGAAAAATTTAACGGTGTGACAGGTGATTCCATTATGTTTTAACTTTAGCAGCTGCCTCGCAGCCTGTTGAATTCTAATTACAACTGGTCGATGAAAAAACGAATGAAGTTAGCCCGAATGCCAAGGAAATTTAGAAATGGGTGATAAAAATATATACCCAAAATATGAAAAAAAAAAATTCGGGACTGAAGTAATACACGGTTTGTGTAATATTTGATGGGAGAGTGATCGAAAGTTCTCAATTTCAAAGATAACGGGAGCTAAACATACTATTTTGAATGGGCATACTCATGTCAAAGAATTAAATTTAGAATTGTTCATTTTTGCCGCTGGATACCTTTCAGAGTTATTATTTTCAACAATCTACAATGGTCATTTTTGCAAAAAGTCAAAAATGATGGAAGAACGGACCCCTAACGTCAAATAGTGTTACAATAACTTGAAAAGATCTAATCTACGCCACTGCATTTATTTTAGATCAATTAGTTTCAATAATCCAGAAAGGCTATTAGCAAAAAGTTAAAAGATATGAACTATCGAAATTTCCGCACAAATGGAACGACCTAATAAATAGTTTGCTTAGACGAAACCAGTAAACTCTACATTGATTCTTTGATTGCTTACTTCCGGTACAAAATTTGGAACTTAAGTTAATAATCTGCCTAAATATTAATATCTTGAGCCAAATTTTTCTTTAAAGTTAACGCCTGAGTGCTGCGGTACACATCCATCATTGCAAACTATAAAGAGGAAGAATTTCAAGAATTTGGTTTAGGGCTATTGTCCGCTCTACATTTCATGTTACATCATTGTTTGGGTAAACCCTTATTCCTAGAAATTGCTCTGTATTGTGGGAAGCTTGAATTCAGGGGGGAGGTTACTGCGTTAGATTGCTTTAACTACTTTAATAGAAAAAAAATATAAAATTATTATTTCAAGAATGATATTTTTACGGGAATATTTATTGCAAATAAGGCATCTTTAATTTCCAGAAACTACCTACTCGAAAATTATACTGATAACACTTCCTTTATTCAGATTAAATTGTAGTGGATACCACTTATTGTTAACAGAGATAGCGGTTATAAATGCACAATGGTATTGTTACTATAATTCCTAAAACTCTTTAATGGCGTTTGATACCATTCTTAAAACTCAACACTGAAAATAATATAATTAAATGTGTGGGTGTGGTGTGATCAGATAAAAATGTGTATCATGATTTTTATAATGTATGTTCATATCCTGAAGCTCGTGTACAAAAGTGCAAGGATTATCGGGTGTTTTATTTATATTGTTATTCGATTGAACTCATATTGTGCAGATATACGTTTGCGGTGTCAGCTGGCTAGGTGGCGGTGGGGGTAGTTGCTAAGGGGTTGCAAACACATGAATAAAATCGTAACGGGAATCAGTCTTGGGCAGCACGAAACTTTTATAAATTGAAAATTATGTTCAATAATGAACAATTGTCAGCTAGCCGGGGGGTCGTGGGGTACTTGTCAGCTAGGGACTCGAATGAGTCCGAAAATGCGAATTTTCAAAGCGATGTCGGGCAACTTGAAATTTGGGTGGAAACTAATATTTTATATATGATTCACGAAAAAAAGTGTCGGCTGCTCGTATATCGGTGGAAAAGTTGTCAGCTGGGGTCACAAAAGGTTCCGGGCGTAGGCGCGCTGTTAGCTGAAGACACCGAACATTCACAACAGACTAGAAGGTTCACTTTAAGCACCGCCCCCAGCATTTCCCTCCTTGCCCCGTCACGGAACCGGATGAAATGCTGGTTAACCGCTCAGGCCACGTCCCACATTTCACCCCCTTTCGTGGAAATTTGGCGTCCCGCCTTTGTAAGCACTACATCAAATGTGCCGACTTAGAGTGGACCTTCTAGTCTCTAGTTAATATTCGGTGGTTGAAGCGCACGACCTTTAATACTTCAGCTGACAATTTTTCCACCAGCACATACGAGCAGCTGATACTTTTTTCGTAAATCTTACATTAAATATTAGTAACCAATTAAATTACAAGTTTCCGGAAATCATTATTGAAGATTTAATCATGAAAAACATGCAGGGGCTGTCTCGACTTAACAATTTCAGTTCTACATAATCAGAAATTCATTTAACTATCAATGGATAATTATTTACTGCTTAATTATAATGCTGTACTACAATAAATTAACATTAAACAATTTTACTATACAAAATCGTATTATTTATTATTAAAAAAATAATATATCATCTTACCATGTCGATATTTAGTCTCAATCTTCGTCATCATCTTCTTCAGCGTCATCATCAGAGTCTTCAATCTCATGTTCGAATGGTAAAAGATAGTCATCAAGCTGTTCATTGATATCTGGAAAAATAAGTCATTGATTGTATAAAAATTATTAATATTTTATGACATGACAAATTGAAATTATTTAAATAAATACCTTTAGTATTGTCGACGTCTTGAGTGATCATTTCCACAGTCGGGGTCCTCCAGCTGCCATCCATAATCCAGTGGGTCCAATGTGGACGGAACTTGCTTGTACGCGTTACTCCATATCCTTGATATGTAGATGGTCCTCAATAATTGCTGTTTTAATTCAGAGTAAGATGGTGGCAAGAGGGATGTGTCGAAGTTCTTATCAGGTAATGTAAATTCGTTGTCGTAGTTTATAAACTTTCATGAAGTCGCCACACGTGCATCATTAACTTTTTCTATTATCGTAAAGCCATACATGGTACACACAAATTCAGATTTCATCGCAGTATTTATTGCTATCTGCATCTTATTGAAAGAAAACATTGTCAATGCTATGCCAACCATAAAAAAATTTGTGTGTACCATGTATGGCTTTACGACAATAAAAAAAGTTAATGATGCCGTATGGCGACCTTCATGAATGTATATAAACTAGGAAAAGATGACAACGAATTTACATTACCTGATAAGAACTTCGACGCATCCCTCTTGCCACCATCATATACTCTGAATTAAAACAGCAATCTACACCATCTACATATCGAGGATTTGGAGTAACGCGCACAAGCAAGTTCCGTCCACTTTGGACCCATTGGATTATGGATGGTAGCTGGAGGAAAGTAAATAACCCTGCAAATAATTTGATGGCGCCCAATTACCACGACTGTGGAAATGATCTAGACGTCGACAATACTAAAGGTATTTATTTAAATTATTGTCATTGCTTGAAATTGTTCTATATTTTGTGGTAGTGGTTCATAAATATGCATGGCATAATATACAAAAAGCTAGCAGCAAAACTGAGCTTGGTATGGCAACACTTTATAATTTAAGAAAAAGTGCACTCCTAGTACCAAAAGGAATTATACATTTTTAAAACTGAACCAGCTTTATTTGGGAGAATATAGTATAATTTGGATCACAACTATAATGTTGGGACGAGTGGTTCTTTGAGATGATTTCTGAAGAGATGGGTGCATATTTTAAACTAAGCCAATCAGAGCGAAAACAGAACTTTTTAATAAACAACCTTTCGTTCAGCATCAGCATCAGAAATATGAGATGATGAAAAGGAATTGGCTTGGATCAAATACCAGAGAGTTTTTCAAGATAATGGCAAACGACAAGAATGGTTTCAGACCCAATTCAATAAGCGTATTGAAAAAAGAAAATGAAGACCTAATAGTAGACGAGGCTGAACTACTTAAAGCGTGGTGGAAAGAATATTTCAATAATCTACTCAATGCAGATCATGAAGAAAGTCCTGCAGAGGATATCTATCAAACCGCAGACTTGCCAGTAGAAGAACCGTCAACAATAGAAACACTTAAGAAACTGAAAAACTCAAAGGCACCAGGCTCGGACAATATACCTGCAGAGCTCCTTAATTATGGAGGAAAGTCTCTACACGAGGAAATAATAAGCTGATCCTACTCATATGGAAACAAGAGAAGGTATCGAAGAAATGGCAAGAACGCATAATGATCCCTATTCACAAAAAAAGAGATATAAGAAAGTGCTCAAACTATAGAGAAATTTCTTTACTTAATACCTCCTATAAAGTTCTATCGAATATCCTTTTAAATAGACTAACGCTTTTCGTTGAAGCATTTATAGGAGAATATCAGGCAGGTTTCAGGAAAAATAGGTCCACAGTCGATCAGCTTTTCACCCTACGACAACTACTAGAAAAGGGATGAGAATTCAATAAAGTCGTACATAATCTTTTCTTTGACTTCCGACAGGCTTATGACAGTGCTAAAAGGGATAAATTGTGGAACGCAATGTCAGAACTGTCAATACCCAGAAAACTTATCAAACTGGTCAAAACTTGTGTGAGTGGCGGAATATCTAGATTAAGAATGGACAACAAACTATCAGAGCCTTTTAAAGTGCAGAGTGGCCTTAAACAAGGAGATACCTTATCACCCCTTCTATTCAACATCATCCTAGAAAAGGCGGTCAGAGCGGCACGGATCGAAACAAAACTCCTGTCAAGCAGAGGACCTAAGTTAATTCTAGCATACGCAGATGATATTGATCTGATCGGAAACTCAGTAACAACAGTAAAGGAAATATTTAATAAAATAGAAACCAGTAAAATGGGACTAAAAGTAAATGAAGAAAAGACAAAATACCTATGCATAAATAGACATACACGGAGAGATAGAATAGGACAAAAACGTAACAATAGATACCTACGACTTCGAAAGAGTAGACCGTTTTAAATACCTAGGGGCAACGATCACTGAAAACAACGATATCACGGAGGAGATAATGGGAAGAATACTGTCAGTCAACAGATGTATGTATTCCTTAAATAACCTATTCAAGTCAAAATCCCTGACAAGAGCTTCCAAGATCAAAACAAATCAACATACAAAACAGTCATTAGACCGGGTACTGCCATATGGATGTGAGACATGGACTAGGACGAAAGCCAATGAAAAAAGCTCAGAAGATTTGAGCGGAAGGTGTTAAGGAAAATTTTTGGTCCGTCCTTTGACCCGAGTACAAACCAATACCGCATCAAGACGAACGGTGAAATAAAAGCAATTTACAACGACGCCGATATTGTACAAGAAATAAAGTCCCAGCGCCTCAGATGGGCGGGTCATGTGCACAGACTCCCAAATGACAGACTGGTTAATCTGGTCTGGGAAAAAGTACCAATAGGAAAGCGGCCTCCAGGAAGACCACGTATGCGATGGAGGGACAACATCAAAGCAGACCTGTCAGCGATGGATATACCGTTCGATCCGCTTTTAATGGAGGACCGTGCAAGATGGAGTCAGCCAAGACCCACCATGGGTTGTAGAGCTAAAAGAAGAGGAGGAAGAAGAATCTTTCTTTAAAAATGTCGATTAAATTAATCCCAAATGAAAATTATAATATATATATGTTTTAATGTTCAAGTATATACTTATTATAAACCTTTTAAGAATTCAAGTTACAAAAAGTGTAAGTACCTGCAATGTGTGTTTATGGATCATTGCATATAAAAGCAAATATTTCAATGGCTGTGACTTATAGTCTATAGACCAAAAAAGCATTTGAAGAATATTATTTTAACAATGGGACAAGTGCCTCAGAGGCTTGGCGATATAATTTGAATGTTTTTCTGTTGGACAATAAAATCCTGGGAAAAGCTAGCACTATAAATCTTACACAACAACGTTTTGCTACTTATTTAAAAAATGCACTTTAAGAAATTAGGGAACCCTATTCAAACCAATTCCCAAATTTCAGGAAAAAATGTAAGTTTGAGTCAACAGGTATCTAATATAAAATATTATTACACTTTTCATGTAGGTTAATAAACTTATTGAAATAACCAACTGCCATCTTTGTTTAATATACAGTGTGGCCCAAATTGGGTATACATGTATGGGTATCTTCTAAACTATATGAGATAGAAAAATGGTTAAATGGCGAAAGTTGTAGGCCATTCAATTCCCAATTCAGCGCCATTTTGATAACGATTTTCTCTCTTTTTGTTTTTGAGATATTTTGAAAAAATCAAAAAGTTGTATTTTCGAAAAAGCGCTGTACTTTTTTTATTTAAACATATTTTTAAAATCTGTAAAAACATTGTTAGGACAACTTTTTACGCTCGATGCACCCATGTAATCAGTTTTTAGTTCTGACGTTTCGGTTCTGAGAAACCATCATCAACTTCGTTTTTTCTTATGGCGGTCATTTTGTTTTTTAGCACATTTAAAAAGAACATATTTTTTCCTTTCTTATGATGTATAACACTTTATAAAAATATTTTATTTTTATGTCAAAAAACGACAAAGTTAATTTTTAACTGAGTTGGCCATGACGGCGGTGGCCATTTGCCATGATAAATGATAGTGTTGCTATGGTGATTCGGCGGCATTTAAGTCATTTTACTGAAAAGTGACATTATTCAGTCAAAACGCTATTTGGTAGTTTTTGTTTAAATTTTCATAAATTTTGATTTCTAAATATCGCCACGCGATATGCCAGTGAAGAAAAATATGACATATTAGAATGTTATATTAAATGTAATAGAAATACAAATCTGAGAGGCAACAGCCAAGACTACTCGCGAGGCTTGACCTGAACTTAAAAAATTATGGAAGCTTTGAAGTACCAACGCCAAAGAAATATCAGAAGGGCAATCAAGCTCGTGACGATGACATTAAGGATATTTTAATGCGAACCCGACGACGTCTACGAAAGTACGTGCGAGGGAAATACTTATACCAAGAACTACTATCCAAACAGTCTTTAAAGAAAACTAATATCGTCCTTATAAACCTACTATTGTTCAAGTTTTAAAGGAAACAGACCCAAGGCGATTATGATTTTCAAACTGGTTTGTAAACCAATGTCATGAAAACCCCAATTTCAGTATGAAGATTATTTGAACCGACGAAACGTTTTTCAGCAACTGCGGAGCATTCATTATTGTGAATATCCATTTTTGAGCCACTGATAATCCTCACCAAGTGGCAGAACGTAGGCCACAAGTAAGATCTGGCTTTAATGTCTGGTGTGGTGTGTACGGTAAGTCTACACAGTCCGTAAAATATTTACAAAGTCAAATAGTATAATTTGTTTTTAGATAATAAACTTATAGGACCATTCATTTACAATTAAATAATGTTATATCAAACCGGGGTCCTGTAAATTGGCTAGCTGGGTCCCCGGATATTACACCCCTCGAAACTTTAATGCATTGAGATCACAAGCGTGCGGCAGATACCTGCATATTCTGTAAACTTTGTACTTTGTACCGTCAAATACCGTGAACAACTGTGTATGCGTATGCATCGGCGGTGGCTGGGTCCTCGAGCGGGACGAGGTGGTGAGGTCTAGCCGGTTTCGCGTGGTTAGATTAGTTAGTTTGGGTATGTTAATAGTAGTAAGTTGTAAAGTAAGCAGTTATGAACAGAAACCGATACTTATATTTAGAACGATAGTTTGGAAATTAATAGCAAATATTGATTTGTACGGCAACCGCCCTCCGTAGCAACTGTTGCTAAAGCCAACTCAATATTGTTTCAATATTATTTTGTCCTTTGGTCACATGGCTTCCCAAGGCTTCTATAATTTCATAGGTCCATAACAGACTCGTCTTAAGGCTTGAGTCTTGAGTGTTGACTGTCAGGATTGAGTTCCAAATAACTGGCGGTGCTACACTCGTACTCCTATTGCATTTAATATAACATTCTTAACATATTGATATTTTTTTAATGATGTTTGGCAGAGCAGCTAATATTAAACTTACCTTTTAACAAATATTAATAAAAACAAAAATTACTAAAAATGAAAAGTTAAATTCGATGTTTGTCTGATCAATGTTTCGTATATTTTTCAGTAAAATAACTATGAAACACTAGCAATATTTCTTTTGTACCGCAAATGGCCTCCGCAGTCATGGCCAACCCAGCTAAAAATTAAATTTGTCGTTTTCTGACATAAAAATAAAATATTTTTATGAAGTGTTATACATCACAAGAAAGGGAAAAAAAAGTTCTTTTTAAATGTGCTAAAAAACAAAATGGCCGCCATAAGAAAAAAAGAAGTTGATGCTGATTTCTCATAACCAAAACGTCAGAACTAAAAACTGAATACATGGGTGCATCGAGCATAAAAAGTTGTCCTAACAATGTTTTTACAGATTTTAAAAATATCTTTAAATAAAAAAAGTACAGCGCTTTTTCGAATATACAACTTTTTGATTTTTTCAAAATATCTCAAAAAACGAAAAAAGATCAAATCGTTATCAAAATGGCATTGAATTGGGAATTGAATGAACTAAAACTTTCCCCATTTAACCGATTTTCTATCTCTTATAGTTTCCAAGATACCCATACATGTATACCCAATTTGGGCCACACTGTATACTTAATAGCCGGCTATCACACGCATTCCTTCACCTGGAAAATCACCCCCCCATTCCGAGAAAAATAATTTGGTGGTCGCAGAAATTAAGTAAATAACGAATAGCTCAACCCATGCTCTTGAATGGATTCTATGAAACCTGAGGATTTATATAAACTTGAAGATGGATTATACCAAATAAAAATTATTTATTAACGGATGTAATAATTGATACAAAACTTAGAGTATGCAGTTGCCCATCCGGTATCAATGGGTCCTTCTGTAGGTATCAGTCATTTAGAAAGACGACTCTCAGGTTCTCCTGCTGTTAGTTTTGAAGAAGGGCAAATCTTTGAAGATTAGTTTTGAAAGATAAGTGCCTAGTAACAAATGGTTTCTGGATCTCAATAAATTATAGTCCAGGAGGTAGTGATTTTTCTTGGTACTTGTTTTCCCAGTCGGTGTATATCTCTTAGTTTGTTCTATTGGTGACACTAATTAAGAAGTTTTGAGTCTGGCAAAAAATTTTCGATGGGTTCCAAAGATAAAAAAAAAACGAGTCGACTTATTTTCCTCGTTATAAATCTTTTACATTTACTAAAGTAGACCATGAAACTTACGAAAAAAGCAATAATCAGACATCTGACAAATGTTCAGAACTGCCAAAATAAGAGAAATAATAAGAAAAATCAGTTTTTAACCTGCCAGACGCATTTGCCATGCTTACAGATCAGACAGACTTTTTTTACTTAACTTTAGTGTACCCTTACTACTAAAACCCTATGAACACCATTGTCAACAGTGAAAAAAAAAGTACAGCGCGTTTGTATCTTCTGACGCATTTTCCGCCTCAACCTATCAGAAAATCCCCCCCCTCCTTATCCATATTGAAAATATTGCTCAGAACTGAGCAATTCTATCGTTGTTTGCAACTGGGAAAATGAGTACTAAAAAAAATTCACTCTCTCCTGTAATATTAAATGGCATTGCAACAAATACCTGCCATTTGAAAGAACAAGGGAGCATCAATAAAGTTGAGACTTCAGTGGACACACATGATACGCCAATAATGATGGACAGTTGTGATAATGGAGAAACTAGAAAGAGGAAGGGAGCGATTTTAAAAATATCTTTTAAAATTGATAGGCTTGGTGCACTGAGTAACAAAATACCAACTAATGTTCTAGAAAACGTTGCTAAAAGGCTGGGCAGTGGATTGGAGTTAACGCGCGGATGCGCAAGAAATCCTTTAGGAAGGCCATGTGTGTATGAGTGGTAGAAAAAGGTAAAAAAAAATCGTGATTTATCGATAAACATAATGCTATTTTTCAAATAAATTGACAAAAAATGTATTCATATTGAACCTTGGCGAAGCTTCAGTATTTTTTTTCAGAAAGTTTACGGGATTTTTTACAAAGATATGCAAATAAAAAGTTTGGGAAATGAATCAAAAGATGTATAAACGCAGGTTTACTGCACCTGTCTTATTACCGCCGCATAAAAATTAATTGATTTTTGTCAGAACATTACTTCCACTCAGGTCTCGCGATGTGAAGGTAATGAAATGTCAAAAGAGAAACTTTTGGTTGCTTATTAAACAATAAATCTCTCAATATTAAAACGAGTCCTTACACACTTAATTTAAAAGGAATTCTATCAGCAAAAAGCCGTAGACCCTTAAGGGATTTAGTACATAAAAGAGTATAAAAGATTTAATTCATCCAAAAGGGGGGACAAAAATTGGGTATAGAAAGGTCCTGTTTAACATAAATTACCGTTAATAAAGTCTGCCATTCGTAAATATCGCCGAAGTTTTACATCGTAAAGGAAAAGCCTTGCTAAAACCAAGTAAAGTTTTGTGACACAATGGTGTCTTAGGGGGAAAATTTAGATTTATTATTGGTTCTACAATAATCTTTATACCTGATAATAACAAAAATATACGTATCAAGATGAAGAGTTTGAAACTGGGTTGACATTTTCGGAAGAGAAAATGGCTTAATTTATTTGTGGTTTTTCAGTTCTGCGTTTATTTTTTTTTACATCTTGTTATAATAATCTCATTGGTCCAATTTCATTCGCTTCAAGAGTCAATTCAATTCAATTTCCTCTTTATACTTTGTGAGACTGAGTGCAGATAATCAAATTTCGCTGAAGAGGTAGAAATTGGGCGAAAAAATTCCTTGTCCGATTTTTTTAAATTTTGCGCACTGGGTTTTCCAGTTATGTGCTCTTATATTTTGACTGACAGTTATTGGGCGGGACCATTTTTCTTCTGCATAACATTCACTCTTCAAATTACTTGATGACACAATTCGGGGCTCCAGTTTTACTCAAAAGTAACGATTTCTAAAATAAATCTTGTCAGGACTAACAACCATTCGAACGTTTTTGTGCTACCCTATAGAGCTGGCCTTGCAGCGTACCGCGTCTATGTATGAGTCATCGCCGCCGGCCGGCCGCGAATATTCAGGAACGCTGGAATTATCTCGATGGCCTCGTCGAGAATCATATATAGTGGCCTCGGAATACTTCCCGAGTATTCGCGATACATTGTATATAAGGAGCAGACCTAAGGCGAATGATAGTTAGTTAATCATTGAGTGTTGAATTGTAAAGAGATATTAGCTGTAAAGTTGCAAGAGTCGTTTAGTGTGTTTAATTGTATACAGTGGTAGATAATAAAGAGACTATTAGTTTGAATTAGTAAATGTTGTAATTTCGTTCAAGACCCACGGAAAAAACGTAACAATATCAATAAGTTGATATAACTGGGCCTTGACTGCTCTTAGTGCTACCTGGTCGTCAGAGCTTACTTTATATGGAATTTTCTAAACTTTTCTGAAATCAGAGTAGGCATGAAAGGGTTTCTGCTGCATTATCAGAAGTCTCTGCATCAATTAAACATAAGTAAGTAATTTTGCCAATTGATTAATTTTAGAAAAATGTAGAGTAAGCTCTAATATCCAAGCAGCATTAAAGGCACCTAACGTCACTTGCATTACATCGAGGCTGGTATGAAGCTGCTATAAGACAGCAAATGAGCTAAGTAGTCAAGACAAAGTGATCATATCTTGAGGTCCAGGCACAAAGGTGACATAAAAACTGATAACATAGGTTGGGAAGGTTTGTCTACCGTTAGGGTAGGATCAGAGCCTTTCTGTGGAATAGCTAGGCTTACGATTAAAGCAGGTGGGTAACAACAGAGTTTGAAGAATGGTGGAACGAACTACCAAATCAGAGACAGGCTTACTAAGAAACCCTAAACAAAACTTACATCAGACTTACTTAGTCATAATAGAAAGGCTGTTCGAATGATGGTAGCTCTGCTAACCGATCAGTGTCCACTTAATAGACACCTGAGTCTAATAGGGAGTGCAGATGAAACCCTATGCAAGTTCTGCCAGGAAGATCAGGAACGGCAGTTTACTACTCATGCCTCTGCGAAGTATCGTGATTAACTGCCTAACTAACCCAAACTATATTCCCATTATTTAAGGGAGGTAATAAAAAACGTTCCATCGATTAGTAGCCAGCAGTTTTGTTCCCCACACTTCCTAAAATGATAAAAAAATCTAACAAAAGCATACAGTGTGTTTGAAACTTAATCATAAAGCAGTTGTCGATCTGGTAGCGTCATCTTGTGGTTTTAGAGACAAGCATCTGGTAGTTTCTCTGATAGGGTGCAGGGATGTTTATTTATGATATAAATTCAGAACAGAAAAGTTTAAATTACGTGGCCCCAGAAGCCACTGTATTATTTTTAATATACTTTAGTGGTTTCGCCATACTAGATATTTGTGGATAGTTTACTGTGTTTGCAGATGATGCATCGATTATTTAGAGTAAAAGTGGTAGTTTAACTGGACGAAAAAAGTCTTCTTCTTCTTCTTATACTCGGTTGAGATCAGAATAACCTGTTAAATCCGGGCTTGCCGTCGTAATAATTCTTGTGATGTGGATTGCCAGCTGATGTTTCCTCAAGTGCTATATCTTCAGCCATTCTTCTGGCGTGGTTGTACCATTCCCGTCGTCATTGCCTTCTCCATCTTACTATGTCTTGTACTCAGCATTGTTCTCTTATATATACACGTAGCATGCTTTTGATTTTGTTCGTGTCTTCTCTTGCTTCTATTGCGTATGTCATGACGGGTCTAATGCATGTTTTGTAGATTTTAATCTTACTGTCCATTCTCATGTATTGGTTGGCCCATACAATTTCATCATACAGTTACTGTTGCTTTATTAATTTGGCCTCTTAGGTCCCTTGTTGGATCGTGGTTGCTCGAGATATTCATGCCGAGGTATTTAAACTGCATCACTTGCTCTATGGGCTTATTTTCAATTACGAGCTTGCATCTGAGTGGTTCTTTAGCGACGGTCATGCTTTTTGTTTTCTCGATGGATATGCTCAGATTAAGTTGTCGACTCGCTTGGTAGAACTTGAGTAGCTGTCCTTACAAGTCGTCTTCGTTTTCTGCGAATATTGCTGCATCGTCGGCATAGAATACCATGCTGATGGGTTTGTTGTTCATTCTGTATCACATATTTAAGGTCGCTACTTCTATGATTTTGTCCATAAGAAGATTAAATAGGAGTGGGCTGAGGCTATCTCCCTACCTGATTCCTCCTGGTGTTGGGATGCTTTTCGTGTTATGTTGTCCTGCTTTAACTTGGGTGGAACTGGCGGTACTGAGATTGTAGATTACCTTTACTATGTTGGCTGGTGTTTCTTTCTCTATCAGCATGTTGATGACGTCGTTTAGTTGTACTTAATCAAATGCTTTAGTTAGGTCGATGAA
The DNA here is from genome assembly GCA_016904865.1 of Pissodes strobi. Taxonomy (NCBI): domain Eukaryota; kingdom Metazoa; phylum Arthropoda; class Insecta; order Coleoptera; family Curculionidae; genus Pissodes; species Pissodes strobi. The sequence goes on from MU182053.1 coordinate 98,473, forward strand.
GCAAATAAATGCAGGTGTGTTATATTCTATGGCCTTTTCTTCTTTGTTTGTTTGGTGATGAATATGGCATCTGTTGTCGATCTACCCTTTCAAAATCCTTGTTGATCTTCCCTATTAGCTATGTGTTTTTCCAGTTTATCCTTTAGCAGGCCTGTGAACAGTTTCATTGTTGTACATAATAAGGGTATTCCTCTGTAGTTTTCAGGAGCTGATTTTTGTCCTTTCTTGAAGATGGGGATTGTTGTGCTCGTATGCCAGTCATTTGATATATCAGGGTTTTATTAAACAGATCTGTAAGTTTTATTAGGAGCTCCGGGCCCCAGTATTTTAAGAGTTCGTTTGGTATATTGTCTGTTCCTGGTGTTTTTCTGTTTTTAATCTTCCTCAGTTTGTCTTTTATTTCCATCTCCGACATTGTTGCACTTGATGCCGTATAATATTCTATTTCATGTGTTTTAGCAGCATCGTATAGTTTTCCAAAGTATTCTTCCCACGTTTCTATAGCGACTCCTTTGCTTTGAACAAACTCATTAATCGGCTTCTTTCTATGTTTCAACATCTTCCACACTCTTTTTTGGGCGCCGAATATATCGTGACCCATATCGCTCTTGAATTTGATCCAGTTTTCACTTTTGATAGCTTTAATTCGTGAGTTGACTCTATTTTTCGTTTGTATGTATTCTGCATGTTGGTGGGTTGGGAAGCTTTTGTATGTTAGGTATCTTCTTCTTTTTAATTTTGCGAGATCATTCACTTCTTGACCAAACCATGGCTTAGTGGTGTTTGCGGCGTTTGTATTTATTTTTCTTTTCCCGATGGATTGCTCAGCCGCCTGAAGGATGGATTTCTTTATTTCTTTCCAGCAGGTTTCCACCTCACATTCTTTGAGGTCGAGCCCTTTTAATTTATATGTTAACCTGTTTTGTTTCCGCGTGCTGTCTGATTCTAGCGACTCTGTATTGTATTTATCTATGTAAACTGGGGATTTTTGGATTCTGGGGGTTGTTCCATTAATAATTTACATAATATGAGATTGTGATCCGTTCCTATATTGGCTGACGTTAGGGCACTTACATCGAGTACCTGGGTTGGTGTAATTGCTCTGTTGGTAATAATGAAGTCTATCATTGATTATTGACCTCTGGTATTGTTGAATGTATATTTGTGTTGTTCCTTGTGTGGGAAGTAAGTGTTGTTAATTATAAGTTCGTTCCTGGCGCCCGGGAGTACCTCATCTCCTATTCTGGCGTTAAGGTCTCCGAGTATTATGATTTTATGATTCATACTTATCTTGTCTACGAAGTTCTGTAGTTCCTCATAGAATTTTTCCAACTCTTCTATAGGCTTGGATATATCTGGTGCGTATGTACACAGTAGGTGTGTTGTGGTTCGATTTAGTTTTAGGGAGATTTTAAGTATTCTATCGTTGATGTAATCTATGTCTTCGATACTTTGTATATATTTTTCATGGAGCAGTATGCCAACTCCTGAGTTTGCCCTTTCGTGTTTGGCTCTCCCCCTGTATATTAAGATGTTTTTACCGAACCTGTCTGTTCCCTGTCCTTTTCGCTTTGTTTCTAATATTCCACATATTTCTACCTTGTGTTTCTCCATCTCAATAAGTACCTCCTGATCCCTTCCATTCCATGAAGTTATATTCCAGCAGGCCACTCTGGTAATGTTGAGTTTGGTTTTCCAGGCTCGTTTGTTCCTTGTCATAGAATGGGTTGTCATCGGTTCCGAGGCATTGTCTCCGGTTCTGTGAGTAATGATATAGTTAAAATTAAGCAATTTTGATATATTTCCATAGCTTGTTTTATGAATTGTAAGTATATAAACTGGATTCAATGAGGAAGGCGAAACGGGGAATAAAAAGCCGTCCAGTGTCCAAGCACAAAATCAATACCTCAATTTAGCACCATCAGGACTCATGCTGTCTACTTTCGTAAGAAGGACCACTAACGCTTTCGATATATTTTTATCGAAAGCATAAGTGAAGTCAGTATAGGCAGAATCAACTTGGTAGCTACTCTCTACAATCATTTCAATTCAACCCACAATTTAAAAATGTATATATTTTCAATAATTTATAAGTAATTAAAATTTTGACCAATGCTTTTTGTTGTGTGTTTTTATTTCAGCTACATTACCTTTCTAAAAATAGATGTTATAGAGAATCTCTACCTTAAAACTCACGGGAACAAATAAATAAGGTAATACTGTTTGCCACCTTCCATTTGAAAACGTACGTCCTATTAACAACGTAACACTAAAGAAATATTAATAAAGGAAAAATTCCCTTTAGGAAATATTAAGGCGATTGAGAAATTATAATTTAGACCCATCTCTCTAATTCATATTCATGCGGTTTTATTACACTAATAAAAAGTGTCAAAGTACTTTGTAATAATATTTTAAAGATTACATCTTCCCTGGATCGAGTGAGCTATTTTGAGAGACAACCATTAAGTCTTTTTCTGCTAAATAACCCGTTATTAGGACAGTGATCGTTTATCTCACGTCTTAGATGAGGAAATAAATTATGTATTGCAAAAAGGACAATTTGCCCAGGTATGGATCTTATGAAGTTTTCAAGTTAACATCCTGTATAAACTAGATAAGGCAAATTAAAATAGTACAAAAACGGTGTAAGAGGATATAAGGCATTCTTTCTGAAAAAAAGTGTTTTCAACGATTTTTTTGCTTGTTAAAATACACCTAAAACCTCAACAAGTGGCTGAAATAAATGGACTTATCCCCTCGACGATTTACCTGGCCCTTAGCGCCTTACAGAGCCAGACAAAGGGCATGGGAAAATTTTTCGTGAGAATCGTCCTTCGACCGATCTTACACAGTATTATTTTGAATTCTCTCCATTCATCTTCTCATCGGCGTATTATTATGAATTGAGTTCAGATAAAGGGGTATTTAGGATAAAAATTAACTACAAACTATTGTGTGTTTCTAGGTTAGTGGAAGACAAGTCATTACGGGTTGGCGGTAAGTTCTTAGGTTGACACAATTTCAAAAAGCTGCCGCTCTTGGTTTCACGTATTTCTTATATGAGAGATCACTAGCTCGTTCATTTAAAGCGAGTCACTCTAAATGAAATTTTAAAGAAACAAGGGGATATATTTCGGGTCAGATACACTGCTAAAATATCAAAAACAAGCCCGTATCTGGAACAAATTTTTTAAGGGTTTAAAAAAGAAACAGGTTAAACAGATTTAACATTTAACGTTAACATTTAAAAAATAATAATTATATTAATAACTGAATATTTCTATGCTTTTCTCTCGCAAAACTAGTTAAGACCTCTGTGGTATCAATTTTAATGTTACTATGCAGTTTTAAAAGGGCAAGACTTCTTAGCAGCTCTTGACCAGTTCAATTGCGCGTCTTTAAAGCGTCTCAAAGTCAAAATGATGATCTTTCCGACTGACCTGTTGATACAGGTAATATGGCAAGAATTTTTAAAAGAGTAAGTATGTACAGGGTGGCTCGAATTCGTGTCTATGTATGGGGAACTCGAAAACCGTAAGAGATACAGTGTCGGTCAAATTAAGGCAAAATTGCGCATTTAGGTGCCTAACAATATGCCGTTTAGAAAGTTTCAAAATTCCGCGTATTTCCGGATATATCCGGAAAAAACCGAAATTTTGAAAAATCGTTTTATTTTTTTCCTGTGCTTATTTAAAAACGGATCTCAAATTGAATTGCATTTTTGCGTTGCCACTTTCTCCGCTCTATTCAATGATGGTATCTAGTTTGAAATCCGACGTTTCGACTTCAAGGGATCATCATCAACTTTCTTTTTTTAAATACGAACTTTAATTTATTTTCTCGTTTTTCAGATGGTATTGGCGTTATTAATATGAGTATATGTTTTTATTTTTTTTAAATTTTTTTTTCTAAATTAAATATTTTGCTTTGGCGTAATTTTAAATAATTTAAAGTAGGTACTTTTGAAATTTTAATATTTTATAAAAATATTTTATTTTGTTTTTTGTATTAAGTGCAAAATTGGAGCCCGTATTAAAAATAAAAAATAATAAAATTATTTTTTACGAGAATAGTTGAAAATATTTCATCTTTGCACTAAGAAACTTGTTTGAGTAATAGTTCATGGCCATATTCTCGTAAAAAATAATTTTACTATTTTTTATTTTTAATACGGGCTCCAATTTTCCACTTAATACAAAAACTGAAATAAAATGTTTTTAAAGAATATAAAAATTTCAAAAGTACCTACCTTAAATTATTTAAAATTACGCCAAAGCAAAATATATAAATTAAAAAAAAAATAATAAAAATAAAAAAAAAGAAGTTAAAAAATAATAAAAACACATACTCATATTAATAACGCCAATATCATCTGAAAACGATAAAAAAAATTAAAGTTCGTATTTAAAAAAAGAAAGTTGATGATGATCCCTTGAAGACGAAACGTCGGATTTCAAACTGGATAACATCATTGGATAGAGCGGAAAAAGTGGCAATGCAAAAGTGCAATTCAATTTGAAATCCGTTTTTAAATAAACACAAGAAAAAAATAAAACGATTTTTCAAAATTTCGGTTTTTTCCGGATATCTCCGGAAATACTCGGAGTTTTGAAACGTTCTAAACGGCATATTGTTAGGCACCTAAATGCGCAAGTTTGCCTTAATTTGACCGACACTGTATCTCTTACGGTTTTCGAGTTCCCCATACATAGACACGAATTCGAGCCACCCTGTACATTGGGAAGCATAAATCTCTTGATGCTGATAATGAGTCGATAGCATTTTTTTTTGTCTTGCAATTAATTTCATTTTTCTTTCCATAACTGTAACTCGACAAATAAAGTATTGAGGTATAAAGAAGTTTTATATCTTTACTGTGGGTATAACGCACATAGTTGGCTATAATGAATATAATGATTTTTTGTTTACTACCTTACTAGAAAATGTAATTTTCGACCCCGAAACGAGGGAGGAAAATGGTTCTTTTCCTTCCATGGAGGAAAAGTCTTTTCCTCCCTGAGAACAACAGTTTTCCTCCCTCTAAGTTTCTTAAGACTTTTACATAAGCAAGTAGTGCCAAATCATTTAAAACTAAAATAGAAACATTTTCCTCTAAGTTCAGCAATTTCTATTTTACAGAGCGCCAAAGTTGAATAATGTCGATTTTATTAATATCTCAAAAACAATTGAATTTAGTCATATGAAAAAGTGACGGAATTTGCAGGAAAAAAAATATAAAAAATATACAGGACGTTCCATTTAAAATAAAGAAGTTAGTATCTACTTCCGGTATACCGGAAGTTCCACCATCTTGAAAATATGTTTGTTGGATTTACACATACGGTTTAGTAAACCACTAAATTTTCAGAAAATTGTCATAAGTATTCGAATCTTCATATACCGATAGTGGCCCATCGAGGTGAGACATTCTGTATATAAAAAATAACGACGTCAGAGGTAGTAGAAAAAACTATATACATACCTCAGGAGTAAAGTGCCTTTCCTCCCTTGGATATTTAATTAAACTATCCGCGGGAGGAAAAGCACTATTTTCCTCCCTTTGTATGTAAATAGCTATTTTATGATGTGCAAATCTTTCAGATAGTTCAATGTTCAATTATATCATCATAATTGGGATTTGGAACTGTAATTCGAAAATATTCTTCTGTAGTAGCTGCCATGATATTAGAACGATTCTGCTGACGTGCATGGTCTCTACAGACTTTATAAGTTCTTCGGATTTTTCAAAAATATTGCTAAAGTTCTGATTTGTATTAAGTCTCATATTTCTTACCTGACTAATAACAGTATTGTCATGCTTAACAGCTTTAAATAGATCAAAATCCACATACAGCAGAATTCTGCATAAAGGGAGAGTAAAAGCAAATAAAGTGGACGCAGTTAACATTCTGATAATAAACTCGCTAGTCACAATCGCTCTAACGAGTTGCAAACCTTTTGAGTAAATTTCGATACCTTTTCAACAATTGATTTAAAAACTTCAGTAATTCTTATTAATCCGTCATGATTTTCCACCCACCAAGTTTCACACATGGATATTTAGTTAGTCCATTTTGTATTTGCAATGTTCTTTTATTTTACTTTTTAATATCTCACTGCGTATATATATTATTATAAAATTTTAGAAAATTTACTATAGATTTTATTGTTCCAATGCAATTTCTAATACTCTAAACCTTACAGCAATGGGCAAGAGTTAAATTTAAAGATCAAGCACTACATTGCATGTATATTGCTGTTGGATATTTATCTCTTATTATAGCCTGTACGTCATTAAAACTGCCAATTATTGCAGCAGCACCATCATATCCATGTCTTATCAGGTATGTTCAATCTACTCCAAGTGCTTGTAAACTTTCTAATTGTGGCTAAATTCTTACCAGTATGGATAGCTTAAACTGCAAAAAATCTTCTCGCAATGTGTAGAATTATTCTTCTTTCGGTGCCATATCAGGTCCCCCTAACATTGGCAATTATATTGGCGAGTTGCTCACGGTTTTCAGCTAATTTAAATAGTTGTTCGGCACTGCGTATTCCGGTCCAATCGCCAATGTTCTTTAGCCATAACATCTGCTTCCTTCCAATTCCTCTGCGGCCCTCGATTTTACCCTTCATTATAAGCTGAAGGATCTTGTATCGGTCTCCTCTAAGAACATCTTTCTTATCTTAATAGTTTTAAACAATTCACGAACGGCATTTGCTTAATTTAACACTGCTTCGTTGGTCTGCATAGGTGTCCAGGGCATTCGGAGCATTCTTCTATGCAACCACATCTCTAGCGCTTCTAATCGATTGATCGTATCAGCCTTTAGAGTCCAGGTCACAGCTCCATCTAACAACACAGACCAAATATAACATTTGATCATTCTTTGACGCAGTTTTAGGTTTAGGTTGCCGTTACAGAAGAATGATTTCATTCTCAGAAAAGTTGTGCGAGCTGTTTAAATTCTGCACTTAATCTCTTTACTTGGATCTGGTTGTTACTTACTTACTATGATGTAGCATCCCAGATATTTGAATCTAGATCTATTTCCCGTCCTGTCGTGTTTACACCATCCAACAACTCTTAGAGGCCCTGGACACTATCGCACAAGATGACCGTATCGTCGGCATATCGAATAGTATTAATCAGTTAACCATTGATCTTCACTCCAAGGCCTTTATCTTGCAAAGCCTGTTTGAAAATTATATCCGAGTAGATGTTGAACAACAGCGGAGATAGAATGCATCCCTGTCTGACACCTCGTTGAATGTAACATTCGTCGGTTAGTCTTCCATCGATTCGAACCACTGGCACTGCTTCCTGTTTCCAATAAAAGTTTTCAATGATACGCAGATCTCTACCATCGATTCCCGAGGTTCTTAATATGTTCAAAAGCGTTCCATGCTGAACCCTATCAAAAGCTTTTTAATAATCGATGAAAGCTACATAAATATCTTTACGCTGGTCGCGACATTTTTGGTGAAGTATATTTAAGGCAAAAAGTGCCTCACGGGTGCCAAGTCCATTCCTAAAGCCGAACTGGATTTCATCTAGCTCCCTTTCGCATCGACTTCCTCTTCTTCCGTGTATTATGCGAAGAAAAATCTTCAATGTGTGGCTCATCAGACTAATTAATCTGTATTCGTTGCACCTCTTTGCTCGCTGTTTCTTCGGGAGTGCTACAAAAAGAGGCTTTAGCCATTCTTCGGGTATTTCACCAGTACTATATACTTCGTTAAAAATTTAACTAGTGCACTGATATGGTTTTCGTGGATCATTTGTTAGAGTTCTGTTGGAATGTTGCCTGGTCCAGTTGCTTTCTTGGTCTTGGCTGTTTTTATGGCGTGAAGAACTTCAGATTTTAAAATGTCTGGGCCTACATCTTAATTTACATTACCTTGAATATTTGACCTGTCGTCTTCAAACAGTTCGGTTACATATTTACTCCATTCTTCAAGAATTTGTCGTTCATCCATAATCGTTTTCCCCGCACTATCCACTAGAATATTAGTGATTTTCTTATTATGCAAGTCAGCGACTTCTCGATCTCTCTTGTACATGTTGAACATGTCATGTTTCCTTTCGTAATCTTCCATTTCCGAACATCTATCCGCCATTCACTTTTTTTAGCTGCTCGTATTTTTTGTTTAATTTCTCTTTGTTTTGTTCTGTTCTTTCTTTGCATTGTCTTCTTTGTTCCATAAGGTCTAGTATTTCTTTCGTCATCCATTGTTGTTTCTTGTGTCTATTTGTATGTTCTTCTAATATTCTGGTCATATGTTCACGAAATAATTTTCATGTTTCCTCAACACTTTCGAATGTTCTCATTTCTTTCATGTAATTGTTCACATCTTTTTAGATTTTACTTTTGTTGACGTCTGAAATAGCGAAATTCTATTTCTGGTGGTTCTTCTCTGTCCGTTTTAGCTTGACTCTTACTTCGGCGACTAAGTATGTTGCCAGGGTATGTTGTAACTCTATTGATGGAGTGTGTAGGATTAGTTTTCGTTTTTCTTATTAAAATCTATATACCTTACAAAAAGGGATTACTGCTCAATAGGGGAAATATCTGTGCCTTCATCCATTAAAATATATAACGATTTGGCCCTGCTTATTTTAACTGCAATTTTATGTTGCATTATTTCTCCACAAATTTTAATCATATTATTTTGAATTAATTTGAATCATGTATGTAGGTATGTGATGAATTAAATTTTGGTCACCACACGAAAGGCGTATACGCAGAAACGATCTGAAATAGTGAAATTTTCATCATTACGAGTGGGCTGGTCCAAAGTTAATTGCCCAAGGTTGAAAGTTCATCGAAGAGCTAACCTTTGACGTCCACACAAGTTAATTGTCTCAATTATAGGTGCTTGCTTTCTTTTATTTTCTGTAGAACGGCTAGAATCGAGTTGCATCATGATATATGGTGCAGATCTATTAAAGTTTGCAGTAAAATTATCGGCAAAAATAGAATTATTTACGTGATAGTCTGTTTTACTATGTTGCACAACGATCTTCCTTTGCCATGAAATTTATGTGCAAAAACTGCACAGTAGTTGCACACTGCACCTTGATCAGATTTGGCGGTATAGCTAAGCCACTGAAAACGTTTTAGCCAACCCAATTCAAATTTTAAGTTTAATTTTTTGGATATGGGGAACTTATATTTTTCGTTTGGAACGCACAGCCGTTGAATCATATTTAATTTGCTGTATGACTGAAACCTGAAGCTTCTTTTGTCAAGTGGGTTGGGATTGTCTTCTTAACCAAAAAATCAGTTAATGAGCGTTGTAAACTTCGGTTTACCATTAGGTTTTAATTTTTACAAGAAAAAAAGTGATAGCTATAGATAGTATTGTAATATTACCTTTTATTCTACTGCAGTAATAATGCCTGTTCACACAAACATTATTATTAATCTATTAGTATTAGCCACTATTATTCACTAAGTTACTACACACTATACCTATATATTTATAAGAGTTTTCTACGCTCCACTTGCGCAACATTACCTAAAAATGATAGACAATTGTATTCATGGGAATCCCCTATTTGCTTAAGGCGCGCGGCACAGGCACGACCGTTTACTATTATCCAGTGTTGCCAGCAGTTGTTTTATTTATATATTTTTATTATAGGATTTTATTTTCGAGGGAGGGGGGAAGGCGGATCAAGAACTGTACCGAATCTTACTTTTTTAGACATTTCTATACAATTATTAGTTCCTAGCAGGTGAAGAAAGAGATATTTTTTCACGCGCAATTGCAGCGGTCGCACCAAAGTCATACAAAAAAACAATAGACAGAGTAGGTCATTCATAATATACCAAATGTTGGCATGAACACTAGACATATTAACGTGAAGAGGGGATAAAATAAATAATGAAAAGCAATGAAGATGGCGACCGAAACGCGCGAAAGATTTCATTTATGTTTCATTTATTTACGGCCACAATGACGCGCCTGCGCCATGTTTCTCCCCGCGGCGTACCATAGGCGTAACATTTTAGGAGACACCTGTTTAAAGTCAAGGTAACATTGAAAGCCTGTTGTCAAGCAGAAAATAATAAGCCATCACAAAAATGAAAATGACTAGACACAAAAGAATAATTTTATAATATTAACATATGCACATAACAAAAAAAAAATAATTTTAAGTCACAGTTCGGGAAAAAAAAACAATTTACGTTTATTGATAATTGATTAGAGGATTAATAGAATAGAATACAATGGGATATTTTTTAACGCTTTTAGCATATACAAAAAAGAGCCACAAAATAATACACAAGAACTTGCAACTATTTAACAAGTAGTAAATAAATTATTAACAATAAAAACTAAAATATATTCAGTATTATTTGATATCATTTGTAATAATATAAATACCTAGATGGTAAACAACAAAAGAAAATATTTAATCACCCAGATTGAAACTCACAATCATTTAGGTCTTCTAAGATTCCATAAAAAATTTTTTTAATTTATTACATTTGATATTAAAGAAATCTATATTTGTTTTATTTGTAGTTTCATTTCACAATTTTGATATTCGACATAATGGAGTATTTACACCGTAGGTAGTTAGTCCTATGATATGTAACAAATGTGTGTGAATTTTTAAGAGATCTTTGTGGAAGATGGAGTCAGTCCCACCAGCTGCAGTAATTCCAGAGAATTGATCATATTATTAACAATTTAGATAGAGTACATAAATCAAAATATTGAAGTCTAGAATGTAAAGAGCGAAGATTAAAAAGTTGCATGTTATCGTCATAGTTATATTATATGTTATACCCAATTTATATGCAATAAATCTTAGATTTTATTTTGCACTCTTTCAACTTCATTTTTACTGGTAGGATAATATGGACACCATACTGGAACTGCATATTCCACTACAGATCCAACAATAGCACAAAATGAATCTTGCAACATATATTATTGAAATATTTCAAAGTACGAATCATAAAACCTAACATTATTAATGCACTGTTTACAACCATCTGTATGCGATCCAAAAAGTTCAATTTAGAATCAAACCAAATTTCTAAGTCCTTAACCAAGAAGATTCTTTCTAAATTAGCAGAATTAACATTGTAAGTGCAATGGATAGGATTCTTTTTCCTAGTAAAAGAAATAACTCTACCTACATTTTTCGACATTTAGGTATAAATAATTTTCATTACACCATTCAAAAAGTTGGTCGATATCATGCTGCAAATCTTCTGTATCTTTTAAACAATTTATAATTTTATAGAATTTAAATCCGGCCGGCTTAAGATAGAGAAATGCGATTTGTATATTTAAAGGCTATCTGGTACATTTCATTGCTGCCAAAAATGTCAAAATATGTAAAAAAATTGACAGCAAACAGTACTTAAAATTTATATGGCAGAATAGCTCCTAAAAAGTCAAGAGGGAAAGTGCAAACCGTAAATCTCTAACCGTTTGGGTTTTATGACACGTCAAAGAAGAAAAATTGTCAGTTTTAAAAACGCCTCCATGGTGTGTTTTGAATGGTAATAGATCTGTCTAATATTATGATATCATAAAGTACTCAATGATACGTTTGAAATGAGGTATCGCAAGACACAACTTTCTATTTAAAAGTTCCAACATGGCGCTCGTCCGCCATTTTAACCATTGCTATTTGGTACGCTTATATTTTGTAACAAACAAATGAGCGTTTTAAAACTTAGTAAGGGGGGAAAGAGGAGCATTAAAGACGCGTACTGTTTAATATGACGACCATCATCTATTTTTTTGTGCAGCAATGTGTAAAAATGAATTAGATCTTTATTTGCATAAAAAAATTCCCAATGTACTTTCCGTTCGCCTTCCATAGACTTCTGCAAAATTTAAAATAATAACAACAAACGTGTTTTCTTTTAGATTTTACAACTGCACTTTATACCTATTCTTTATATTTTTTAGTTTGCATTAAAACTAAAACAATATTATACATTTGACACTCATAAAGTTTAAAAGTTTGATGATAGCTCGAAAACGAAATGTCGCCTAAAAACATGAGTTAAAAGCCGGTATCAACGTTCCAAAGTATAGTTAACTACCTAAAAATTGTTAAAAACGATGGGCGTAAGTACAAATGCACTTTTAAAATATTTTTTCCAATCCTAGCGATGCACGCCTATGCTCCATAACCCCGAGTTCCAGTTTTTTTGCTATTCGGATTGACTTCGTATATACCATACGATTATGAGTTTGTTTCAAAGACATATAAAAAACAACAAACCGATACGGCACAAACGCGATGAACATGGCGGCCAGTTTCTTCCAGACGAGTGGCGGCTACGCGACGTTGTCGGCGTGTGCGGCAAGAGGGAGTACCGCTCATTTCGTGACCAATGTGAAGTGGTGAAGTAGTAACATAGGGCCCAGTTTACATAACGTATCTTGCGAAAAATAGGATAATTTTTCAGTTTCATAACAATTTGAATTTTCTAAAAATTGTTTTCTTCTTTATTTAGACACTTTGAAAAGACGATTTTTACCATTAGAATTTTGCGCAGTTGTTTGGTTATCCGACAAATTGACTATTGAGGAGCTGAAATGTAAAAATCAGGAATGTTTTGGCATCTGACGCGCAATGTTGCCGAAGTTTTCACCTTTTCTTACGGGGTAACTTGATTCGGAGGCGTAACCAACAAGAGCTAACCCGAGCTAACCCAAATTAATGTAAAAAATAAATGACCCACATCACGTATAGCCCTCCGCTCGCTTTGCTCGCTCCGGGGCGCAACCAAACAAAACTAACCTAAACGAATTCAAAGCATGCCCAATATCAAAAAAAAAATTGTCAGTCAAGAATGCAAATATTTTTAAAAGTTTTTTCTTGATCTTGGGCATGCAATGGGTTAGTTTTGTTTGCTTGCGCCCCCGAAGCGAGCGAAGGACCATGCGTACAACCATTTTTTACCATTTCAGCTCCTCAAAAGTCGAAGTTTGGGGCTTTCTTGTGGGATAACCAAACAATTGCGCAACATTTTAATGGTCAAAAACGCCTTTTAAAAGTGTCTAAATATAGAAGAAAACACGTTTTTACAAAAGTCCAATTGTTACACTGAAAATTTACCAAAAATAGGTATAACACTTCATATTCTTTTTGTGTTTTCTATTTGATTCAAGTTTTGTATTATAAATGTTTATATGTTAGTATTATATCTGCACGGTATACTTTAAAGCGAAAAATGTATATTTTGACATGCCCTATTTTCTAATAAATGTAATTTTTCTGTTATATTATTAAAAACAAGCTGCCGATTTTCCATGATACAGACATACTCTTAGGTGTCATCGGCAACAGCACCGCAGGAGCGGTAAGTAATACTAGGGCTTGCGTACTATTTTATAAGGGGAACAATGTTGGCGTGTTCATATTTAGTAAACAAATCGGTCTACTTTTTTTTTATATGTCTTTGGGTCGCACGCGGGGAATACAGTGCCCTCATGTATTATATATAAAAATTAATTAAATTCAGTGTAGGCGTCAAACGGAGTTTCCACTGTAGGCATGTGTTGATGTATTGTTTCCCGCCTCAAGTGGTGAAAAACTTTCAGCAGTAGTATATTGTGTATTTAGGAGGAAGGTTACACATTCTTGGCGGAAGTCAGCAAGCATCGCGGCCGAGAATGTGCTTTTCTTCCGAAACACACATACTACATATTTTTTCTGCGATAAAAAATTTATAAAATATTGATATTTCTGAAAGAGATGAAATAGCAGTAAACAAATCACTTTTTCGCCCTACGCCAAAAAGTAAAATTCCCGAACTTTTCCGGCCTAGACTGAAATATATTAAGATAATAGTTGTCAAAATTTTGTAACGTGCAAGTGCGCTAATTGTCTCTTAAACAGTGTATTTTATACTGTTTTTCTATTTTGAAACCTTTTTAATGAAAAAAATAATTAGAGTCTATTTATAATCCCGATCAGCAGTTACGCTACCTGCTTGGGATTTGTGTTGCCGAGAGATGTCCTTCAAGTCGGTGTCACAGCTGTTGCTAAAGTGGGCCCTCACATAAATAATTTTGCTAATATCAGTGCCACCAACCCGAGCACCAACCTTAGAAAAACTAAAAAGTTGTGTAGAAAAGAATCGCTTTTCGACTCTACTTTAGGTGTCGAAATGAAACAATTTTAAACGCAAATTCGAAAAAATAGATATTTTCCCAATAAGTGCAGAAAGTTATACCTTTCCGCACGCGAGTGCCGATGCCCGGACGACGCAAAGCGGTGATCGTACAAGATGTTAAGGGCGGGAGAGATATTTTCCGCAAGACTAAGAGCCCGTTCTCACTTGTCAGGTGTAGGATCCGTTTTTTAATCGGATGTCGCCGCCTCTATTCACACTAGTCGGCTGTCGTACCCGATTGTAGCTGGAGCCAATTTCGGTATCGCTACTCTACACGAGGCGACTGTGCGAGGTCATTATGTACGCAGCACCGGTTTGGAGCTCCGCAGCAAAGACCCACCAGGAGAAGTTACACACGCTGGAACGCAAGATGCTACGCACAATCATGAACTACAGATGGGAAGATTTCAAGACTACAAAGACACTGTACAGAGAATCCGGGACAAGACCGCTAGAACAGAGACTGCAGGAGCAAGCGACGATATTCTTCAGGTACACGACGAGGACACAGGAACTAACCACGAACATAGGAATAATGACCATAGAAGAAATGCCATTCAGGAAAATCCACAAAATGATCCACGAGGTGATGCTATAAAATCAGGAACAAGGACTAGGACACTAGGATGCCCCCCCACACACACACACACCAGGAAGGACTGCATGAAGCCGAAGAACACAAAAAGTGCAGTGCTAGAATAATCATTTAATATTAAATTATCATGTCAGTTATTTAGTTATCTTAGGTTCAGGTGGACGTTTGTTAGGTACCACCTTAGTCGGTAGTGTATAGGTATTTATTTGTAAATATGTATATACTGTTAAGTTTGTTATTAGTTTTAGGTCAAAAATCAAGTATCTTAAGGCATCTCTTTATAAATAAATAAATAAATACTGTGCGCGGTGGACGTCGACGAAGATTTTGTTGTGCTGTATTATTTTAGAAGAAAACAAGCCAATAATATAAAATTTTGGGTGCTCCCAATCCTGAACAAACGATTTTCTTTGGGAACTTTTCAAACCTTAATCACTGAATTGAAAAGTGACAAACATAAGTTTTTTAAATATTTTAGAATGTCCATAACTACATTCAACGATCTACGGGCACGAGTTTCAGCAGGCAAAACTATAAAAATACATGATTAAGGCAGCTGGTAGGGGATTTTCAGTCCCGACATCCCACAAATGTGAACAGCGCCATACAAGCTCATATGCGAACGAGATCCGACACGATTTTTGATCGGGCGTGCGGCGCTGCCAAAACACCCGACAATATTTGTCAGAGCCGACAAAAAAACGGAGTCGGATAGATGTGAACAGCGTCATGCAAAATGTATTGCCACTAGAGCACCCGATAATTTGTCGGATCCTACACCCGACAAGTGGGAACGGGCTCTTGGGATCAAGATTTTTTCACAAGCTCATTAAAAAGACACTCCCCAAATGAAATTGTGTTTTTAATTTGCAAAAATTTATGTTACAATTTTATTTATTACGTATATTAATTTTATTGTATATACTTTTTTTCTTCATTTCTGAGTCTTCAATCTGCCTAGCCTTGTGTGTTAGTGCTGTCTTCCTCAGAATCGGCAAAATAATAGAAGCTGAAGAACACCTAACTATGGCCAGTGTAGTGGTTCGGGAAGATGTAGGAAGGCTGCAACCTTAGACCGCATTTTTCGAGCGATAGAGCCTACCAAAGCTTTTTTTCAACACTAGCTATCACTTTTGACTCAATACAGGTCGATCACTCCAGTTCAGAAATAATCGTTCTGGGAGACTTCAATGCTCACAACACCAACTGGCTCAAACATCACAACAAGACCGACAACGAAGGTAGAGAAGCTGAAGCATTTGCCATCAGCTGCGGGCTTACTCAACTTGTAGACGAACCAACTCGAATCTCCGAGAGGGGCGAATTCGCCGCCCTCCTGGACCTTTTTCTAACCACCAATCCTGACGAGTACACAATTACAGTTGGTCCTCCATTAGGTACTTCCGACCACAAACTTATTACAACGGTTTGTGAATTGCCACTCATACAGAAGGATCCACCATTGCCTCGCAAAATTTGGCATTACAATTCTGCAAACTGGGACGATCTAAGGGAGCTCTATCTAGATTTTCCTTGGCTCGACTTCTGCTTTCGCACTGACGACCCGTCAGTCTGCTGCGAAGAGATCACGCAAGTAATCTCCTGAGGAATGGAAGCATACATCCCAAATTCCATCAAGTTACCATCAATAGGAAAGCCCTGGTTTGATAGAAGATGCGAAAGAGCTGTAGGTAGGAAACAGCAAGCCTACAAGTACTGGCAGCAAAATCAGACCGCTGAAAATCGCAATTATTTTGTCGAAGTGAGAAACGAATGCAAACGTGTGATCAGCGAAACTAAGGACAAACACAATCAAAGGATCAGGAATATACTTTTGCAGTGCCCCAGTGGCCCCAGGAATTTCTGGTCGGTAGCAAAGGCAGTAAGTAACAACTTTACAAAAAGTCTCTCCCACCATTGACAGACGACCGTGGCATCACGGCGACTACAACCAAGGAAAAAGCAAGCATGGTCGCCAAAATGTTTTCATCACACTCTACCTTATACGTTCCCCAAGGCAAGACTCGCCCACCATATCGAACATCAACACTACCATGGCAGAAGTCAAGTTTCATCACCGTGATATTCGTAAAATCCTCAAAGAACTAGATACGCAAAAGGCATCAGGACCGGACGGAATACTTGCCATCGTGTTAAAAAACTGCGCCAACGAACTAGCACCCGTTTTTTCCAGGCTTTTTTCTCTGTCTTACGGAAAAGGGATTTACCCAACTTCTTGAAAAGTCGCTCGAGTGCAACCTGTTCCAAAAAAAGGCAAGAAAACCACGCCCTCAAACTATCGCCCAATTGCCTTGCTTCCAATAATCTCCAAAGTCATGGAACGTATAGTCAATCAGCAACTACTCAAGTACCTCGAGAACAACAGAATAATCAGCGATAATCAATATGGCTTTCCCAAAGAGAGATCGACAGGAGATATATTGGCCTATGTCACTCATATATGGAATAGAGCAATTGAGAATTATGGAGAGTCGAGCTATTGCGTTGGATATTTCAAAGGCATTCGACAGAGTTTGCATGACGGACTGCTCAACAAACTGCCGTGCTTCGGACTGCCAGCCTCTCTCTGCAGCTGGCTTGTCAGTTTCCTTTAGAACCGATCTCTGCACGTTGCAGTTGATGGGCATATCTCGGACACATTCACCATCAACGCGGGCGTGCCACAGGGCGCAATACTTTCACCAACTCTGTTTCTCATCTATATTAATGACCTGCAGACCGAAACGAATAATCCTGTTTACAGTTTTGCAGATGACAGTACCCTTGTCTCCCACTTTAGATCAGAAAACCCCTTGCCAGCGACTGAGACTCATCACCGCAGAGAGGAGCAGATTATAGCAATTAATCAAGACCTGGAGAGGGTTTAAACTTGGGGCGACCGAAATTTGGTCCAGTTCAATGCAGCAAAGACCCATGCAGCCACGTTTACCAAGAGGGCCTATACAGCGGGCCCTGACATCATTATGGCAGGATCGACCATTCCTTCATCCTCGTCAATCGGACTGCTGGGTGTCTCGGTCAACAGCAATATGTCCTGGCATAACCACGTTGCTAACATCGCACAGTCAGCCTCCCAGAAGCTTGGTGCGCTATTTCACAACAAAAAACTCTATACACCGCAGCAGTTGCTCTTGCTCTCAATCTCAATCTCAACCGCCTCTTTCTACTGTCCATTTTTGAACATAGGCGTCCCTCATATGGTTCCATCTTGATCTGTTCTGTGCTACTCTTGTCCACTTTAATCCTGCTGTCATTTTCAAGTCATCGGTCCAGCGCAGTGGCGGTCTTCCTCTGTTCCTTCTTCCCAGATATGGTCTCCAATGTAGTAGGGTGCTTTTCTACCTATCCTCCTTACATATCGCTATATGGCCCGCACAATACCATTTCTGTTTTGCAATTGTTTCAACTGCATCTTACACTTTGGTAGTGTCTCGGATCCATCTATTTTTCTTTTTATCTTTCAATGATATGCCCAACATTTGTCTGTCCATTGAGCGTTCAGTAACTGCTATTTTTTCGATTGATAGTTTTGTTAAGGTCCATGTTTGGCATCCATATATAAGAACGGGCAGAATACATTGATTGAATAAACGTGATCTAAGATGCAGTGGTATATTTTTGTTTTTAAGAATGCTTCCGAGCGTTCCAAATGCCGCCCATGCTAGCCGTCTCCTGCGATAGATCTCGCTGGTTTGATTTTCTTTGCCCCTTTTTAGTTGATGTCCTAGGTATAGCTATCGACGTTTTCAATATGGTGGTTGTTGATAACTATCTGGGGATCTTCTGTACACATGATTTTAGTTTTGTTTGGGTTCATTTGTAATCCTATCTTTTTTATTGTTTCGTTGAATTCATCTAACATTACTTTCAGATCTTCTGGATTTTCTGCGATAAGAACTACATCATCCGCGAATCGTAGGTGGTTTCTGGCGCCTTCCATTTATCACTATACCTTTGTCTTGCCATTGAAGATGCCTAAAAGCCTCTTCAAGAGCCAGGTTGAATAGTTTCGGGGATATAGTATCTCCCTGCCGGATTCCTCTTTGGATATTTATTTTGTTTCTGTTTTGGTGTAATTTGATGGTGGATGTTGCATTCTCGTATATGTATTTGATTAGCTGAGCGTATCTATGATCTATTCGTGCGTTTCTTAGGCTGTTCATAATTATCCAGTGTCCTACCGAGTCGAAGGCCTTGCGAAAATCTTCGAATGCCAGACAGATATTTATGTTATATTCTGTTGTCTTTTCCGGTAATAATCGCATAGTTAGGAGATGATCACAAGTGCTATAGTTTTCCTACAAAGCGCAAATAAGACGGTGCCTAGAATATTGCTCACATATCTGGGGTACCACACCAAAGCACACCCTGAAGCTGCTGGATTCCATTTAGAAGAGAGCTGTGTGTCTTGTCGGCGACCCGGAGTTGACCCGGAATCTGGATAGTCTGGAACACCGCAGACATGTGGCCGAGATGTCTCTGTTTTACAGATATTTTAACGGCAGATGTTCCTAGGATTTGGCCCGCCTCATCCCGCCCCTGGCAACTCCTGTCAGACAGTCACTGTGGAACTCACTCCCAGTGGCCACTTTGATTAGTAGATAGATATCATCTGGCGCCATCTGCATGATTTTTTCAATGTCGTCTTGGCTAAAAACCTTTGATTTTTTTATTTAAAGCCGACAGATTGTTTTTTTTAACGTTGTCAGTTTGTAAAATTTTCCAATATCAATATTTTGACTTATTTTCTTTATATCTTGTATCGTTAAGGAACGAGACCAGAAGGTATTGACCTTTATAATTTGGCTTAGATCTAAAAAAGCCAGGAAAACCTCTTCTTTGTAGTTTTTGACCTCCTTTTCTGAGTCCACTTAAGAAAATGGTTAATTTGTTTCTCATATTTTTCTTGAGATATGGCTGATATTAGTTCCAAATTGGCAACATCTGCTGAATCTAAAATGTTTTCGGATATTTCTTCTAAAGATTCCATTTTTTTTTCTATTTTTTCGTAAAAATGAGAAAAATCGCGAGAAAAATATGAAAAATGTTAAAGGATGCGATTTTCGCAAACGTTTTGGTTTTGACTTTGGCAAACAATTGGCGTTATAGCAAGCAATGTGAAACATATGTTGTCAATGCTTTAAATTGATAGCATTGTTTAGAGTATAAATTAAATTAAACTTTTTTTTTGTGAAAAAATTAAGCGAAATATTCCGTGTTAGAATAAGGTAAGTCTAAAATAACGTCAATTTAGCGAAAATTTTTATGTAACGCTTTTAAACAAAACTTTCGCGTATGGGAAAGACTCATTTTCTGATTTAAAATACGTAAGGGAAAGTGCATCTGTTTAAAAAAACACATGTTAAAGGGACACAAAAATGTTGCTTCACTAAATATTTATTTTATTGGTTTCAGAGAAAGAAAATCTCTGCCTAAAATCTGTTTCAAGCACTCAGCGTCTTTTTCTCCTATGCTTGGTCTTCCTCCTTCCTTAATCGACAATCTTTATCTCGCGTCTTATACATAGGGCCCTTACTTTTCACAGCTTTGCTCTCTGTGAAAATATTTCATCTTGAGCTCTTTATCCGGTCTTTTGTGAAGGAAACTCGACGACTCTAACTACATAATTAGATACCGAATTAAATTAAATACATAAACTTTTACTTACTTGACTTGATTGATAAGATAACATGTGTGCGTCTAAAAGCCCGGCCTGTTTCCCCGCCATAATCTCGAGAAGTGGCACGTGCCATCGACACATCTGTGATTCTGTGAAACCGGAAACCCATTGTTGGTCCGACCGGCATGGCAGATGTTTAAAAGGTAAACTTTGTTTAAAAGGGCCCACCGTCAGTGGATAGCAGTGTGTTGTAGGTACAATACAGGGGCGGCCGTGAATTGGATTATGTCAGTTTGGCCACGAGCGTACTTGGTTAACATTTTTCGTCTGATAAGGTATTTTTTCTTCTCGTGTACCTTAATTGATTTATTAGACAATTACTACCAGTATCGTAATGAAGCTCATTATGATACTGACGTTTCATTATTAAACTGGGTTATTACCAATCAAAATTCAACATCACAGTGATATTCGGCCAATATCAAACAGCCATGATCATGGCAGATTTAAAATTTATCAATTTTGACAGTTCAGAGATTATTTGCTTCCCATCGATTATTTACGTTTGCATGAAACGAGCACGGTTTATTAAAATTATCCAAGTTTTTATAATTTTCTGATATCGGAAAATAAGTGTTTTCGAAATGCTGAGCAACATGGCATTGCTCATAAACTTGACATAGAAAAGGGATTGCCTAAGAAAAACTGGCTTTATGAATTTTTAAAATCACCTGATATAAAGTTACGGCAGCCTGAAGGAACCAATGTAAATAAGATTGCATCACTTAATAAGAAATTAACCAAATAATTTTATTTGAACCTTCAAACCATCATGGACATGTTTAAATTTGAGCCCAAAAGCGTTGAAAATATGGATCAGAAGTGCTCCAAAGTTTATGGTTGTAAAGCGTCTGCCGCCCTTTCTGGCAAGAGAGGAAGAACAATAACAGCTGACTTTTGTACGAATGCGGCTGAAAAGTGGAAACTACATTCCTCCCATGTTAATATATCCTAGGTAAAGGATGCCCAAAATTATGTAGAAAATGAACCATTTGGTGCTTTATACAAATGCTTGAAGGACGGTTGAATCAATTCCCCGAACTTTTCGTTCAGTGTCTGCATCACTTTCAGAAGCATGTTAAGCCTACTCTAACTGAGCCTGTTCTTTTGATGCTGGATAATCATTCCAGCCACATTTCAATATCAGCATATGATTTTTGCAAATAAAATACTATTCACATGTTCTTGCCGCGCTTCCTCCACATACTTCGGATCACTTTCAGCCTTTGGATCTGACATTTTTCAGTCCACTAAAAGTGCACTGTTTAGCTTTCATGAAAAGCAGTCTCAAGGTTTCGGACCTCTGAAATAATTCCATTGGATGTCGACAAATTTACTTATGCCGATTTTGCACCTAGGAGAATGCATGTAGGAGAATTTACACTAGAAGAAATACCTGAACCTCCTGCTCATACCTAATCCAGATGAGGCAGCTACTCTGCTGGATTCCCAACTAGATTTACAACATCAACCAAATCCCAGCTCTGTAGGAGAATTTACACTAGAAGAAATACCTGAACCTCTTGCTCATACCTAATCCAGATGAGGCAGCTACAATGCTCGATGCCCAACAAGATTTACAACATCAACCAAATCCGAGCTCACAGCTGTCTACATCTAACGATAATTCTTTTTTTGCTATGGTTCCAATACCAAAAAGAAAAGTTGAGAAGGTAACGACAAAATCTAGGAACAAATAAAAATCGGAAATTCCTTACGAGCATTCCCATTAGAACATTAGTAGAAGAAGCTGAATAAAGAATGGAAAGAAGCAATAAAGGCAAAAGGGAAACTGAAAAATATGAAAAAAGGGTAATTCCTAAATATTTTGACGATAAATCAGCCGGGCATTGCCTTTCTGCTTCTATTCTCCTTCGGTTTATATTTATAGAGAACAAAATTTAAACAGGCAAATAGCTGTTAACTGCTACTTTCAATTCCATTTTTAAGTATGTCTTTATCATCGGTAACTAATCATTTTTAGATCGCGTTCAGCCAACTCAATCTCGAAAATTAGAAGTCTGACTTGAAACGCCAGATCCGATTAAAATTTTTCGCGACTTTGAAGAGGCTATAACTGCATCCGATTGGCTAGATCGCACAGTCAATGTATATTCCATCGCGCCCTATGCCGCGTTGTTAACACTTGCATCTAGCCGGACCGTTCAAGATTCCATCATTTGTTGCGCATGCGTATTTTGGCCGCGATTACAGCGACAAGTGGCGCTTTCAAAAACTAGCCAATTGAATTGAATATCTTACTGCTGCTCCCCGATCGGATTTAAGTACAAATACTTAATAAATAATATTGGTCGTGTGAATCGTTGTTGGAAAAGATGTAAGATTAGATTGTCCTACTGCATTTTTAATTTTTTTTCCC
The DNA here is from genome assembly GCA_016904865.1 of Pissodes strobi. Lineage (NCBI taxonomy): Eukaryota > Metazoa > Arthropoda > Insecta > Coleoptera > Curculionidae > Pissodes > Pissodes strobi. The sequence continues at coordinate 121,314 of MU182053.1, forward strand.
CGATTTTGGGCATGCTTTTGGTTAGTTTTGGTTAGTTCCTATTCGTTAAGCCCCCGTGGCGAGCGGAGGGCCATGCGTGAAGTGGAATATTAGTTTAATGATAAAACATTTGGGTTAAGGGTACGCAAATACGCATGCGCAACACCGGGATGGAAAGTTGATCGGTCCGGCTAGACTTAAACCTAGCCCTAGCACGGAACCTAATGAGCCCAATGTATTATTTCACTTCACGCATGACCCGCCGCTCGCTTCGCTCGCTACAGGGGCTCGAAAAAAAGGAACTAACCAAAACTAACCCAAGGCATGCCCAAAATGAAGGAAAAGTACTTTTTACGCACATAACCTTAAATATATTTTTAAAAAACCGACAGGAATTGAACCCCGGGCGCATATCCGTATCGAACGCACATAAGAAAAAGTTAAATCTTTGTAGGGTTCCAAGAACCTATATGTCTGCCGCAATGCCTCTTTGGAGTTAAATACAAAAGTCCTATATCTTGACTGATAATATAGCTAGAGCCAAAATCTAAAAACCATTTCGGCAAATTATCCTCAAATTTTTTATCAAAATTGGTATACTGTTCTTAGGTTTCACACAATTCCAAAAACGGATTGTAGGAAAATTTATTGAAAAAAATCAAATTTGGAATTTCTTAATTTTTATCTAACGTCTGTTACATTCTGACTGATGTTTGTGTACACTTTATCGTGACTATAACGTTAAAACTTTACTGTCATATGTAAAAATGTAGAAATCTCGGTATATTGAAAACTAATAAAAATATCGAAATGGATAGTAATTGATTTTTTTTGTTAAAAATCAGTTTGGCGAGGAAAAATAGATATATAACTGCAAGGGTTTTGTTTTGTCACGTTAAAAATTCACTTATATGAAAATATCGACATGTTTTAAAAACTCTGGATATTTAAAATAAATAAAAATACTGAAAATCACTGGAAATTGGTTTTATGTCACCCAAAATTTAGTAAAAATCATTTAAAACTATTTCGTTATTACACTTTTTACGATTCACAGTACTCACACTTATAACAGGTTTTATTTAAACTAATTTTAACCACCTCCTTGGAAACTAAAGCTTCTTTATCTTTTTTTTAAATTATTTATTTTATCGACCTGGGGGTAAATTCAAATTTTTAGTAACATGGTGGCACATATGCTGAATTTAATCAGATTTGTAGATATTTAAAAAAGAGAGTTGTCATGATTTTTAAAGAAAAATTAAATCTTTGTGATCATAAGATTATTGCATATACAATACTAGCTTTTAAGATCAATGTGAAACTCTGGAGTGGTTTGAAAAAATATTACTTGCTCCTCTAGGACTTTTTATGGTAAACTTGTTGCCGACGAAAGAGTTAAATTCGTTTATAGACATTTGGAACTCATAAAATTTTGGACAAAATGGTGAAGATCAAACTATTCCCCCGACAAATCATACATGACTTTACAGGAACGAAACAATGTTTCAAGACTTACCAATAGGACGGACTAATTCAGTGCCATTGTTACGTATTCGACTGCCTTTGGTACCAGCACTTAAGATGCCGCTCCTTTCGGAACATTGAAAGAATAATTTTTATATAAATTAATTTATTTTATTAATTGTAAAACATTCTTTGAAATTTACACAAAACTAAACAAAATAAGGAAATAAACGCAAATTTAACTCTATTTAGCAGAATTAAACACACATTTTATCCAGATGGGGAGCATACTTGACTATTATAAATGATTAATAAAACAGGAAGCTAAAAACAAAGTCTTTGGCCATTACGGATGCGTACCTATTTGTCAATCAATTTTGAATGATCTAAGATTTCACAGGTCTCAACTTCTATTATCTTTGAAACGTGATTCCAGTTTCCAGTGACATTGAAGACGGCTAGTAGTTTTTTTTTATTATTTTTAGCTTAGAGAACAACTCTTCAAATGCAACCGTTACCGGTAGAATACAAATTAATAACTAATAATGTTGCAAATGAAGATAATAAATTATTGTAATATATGCATTCCGATATATCATTAGGGTCTTTAGTACCTGTCAAAGTGCTAAATGGCATACTTTAGATGCTCCATATGTTCCTGTCAAATCTAGATCAATGCATGTTTGTTTCAAGCCATCTGGCGTAATATTAAAAAACATCCTTAAATTGCTATAATGACTGAAACATTGTTCGACTAATGTTCGTGCTATATTTTTATTAACAATGTATTTATTATTTCTCATTTTTATTTATTATAACTTCGTCCGTAGTGAATTGATTTTTTGATTCTTATGCGAACTTTAGGAAAATTAAGCTTTGTTCTCTTATTGCCTTAAGACAGTTTTTCATATTTTATACCACAACTTCCAAAGCAGTTGATTAAGGTACGACTAAAAAAGAAGTTATGTTATGCATGGTTTAGACAGGAAATATTTATCAGAATTTCGTACCAATGATTTTATGAACAATTTTTATCAATCATATCTGACTTTTGTCAATCATATGTGACGCAGATAGCATCTTTCTGACGATAATTTGATAAATCAAAATATTTTTCATTTCGTCAGCCGTATTGAAAAAATTGAGCTCGTCGTCAAGGGTGAGAAATCCGTTTGAATAATCCTCAGGGGTTTTTTCCTCCAATACCCTGAAAAATGTAAATGTATAGAAATCAGATCGGGGTGTAAAAATCTAATTTATTAAACGCGTGCGAACTCCAGATACATTGAGAAAATGAGCTACCTACTTTACTCTCTTTGTGAGCTGTACTTCGAGAAGAAAATTTGAAATTTAAATAAGTGACAGCTTCGTTAGGTTTTAACCATGCATTAACAAGTAGCTTATAATCACAATTTTTCCGTTTATTTGGCGATTAAATTTACTATAGTAAAAGTGAGTTTCATTTTACCAAAAATAGACGTGGAAAAATTTGCTGAGTTTGTTATATTATGTCACATCTTTTTATTCTTATTATATTTAATATTCCCAATAACTTTTTTGTTTCACAATTTTTACGGTATCGTTATGCGTTGCAAGGCGAAAAAAATAGTCGACAATAAAACACGTTTAAAAACTTCCTAAACATGAAGAAGTTTCAGAATTCATTAAATAACGGGTTTCCTAAAAATTTTTAGAAAAAATTAAAAACAGAATAGTTAAAGATAAATATTTATCTTCTTTAATACTACATATTAAGTTATTTATGTAAAGGGTTTCCTCGCATATTTTAGCACCCACCTACTGCCCTTTATTTTAGATGAAATGTGTAAAACTGTCAAAAAATGCTTTTTTTTAATGAAACAACCACTAAAATGAAACATATTTTTGCTCTGAATCCGAAAATATATAATATGCCTGCATTTTCTGTGGCCATTTTTGAAATATTTGGTAATAAATATCGTAAAATATTCCTGCAAATCCAATATTCATAGCCACCTCGGTACTCCGATTTATTTATTAAACAGGCAAGTAGGTATAACTCCTGTAATGTTTATTATCAAATATTTAAGAAATGGATACAGCAAATGCAGCCATATTATATATTTTTGAGATTAGACTGAAATGCCTTTTATTTTAGTTAATAATATACATGGTGTTCCATTAAAAAAAATTGAGCGAATCTGCTAGTACTCGAGACACTGATGTGTAAACATATCCTGAATCGACATCATCGACATGAAAATCTAGTGCCGTCTTAGGCCGCGTGACGCCTGAATATAGGAAACAACTTATTTTGAATTTTTGGAATTGGTTACCTATATCCGGGCGTTAGAAAGAACCTAATCACTGGGCGTGGTTATGGTTATCTGCTTGCACATTCCCGTCCCATTTGCTGAGATTTACCATCTCATAATGTTTACACGTCAAAAAACAAAAATTGCTATTTTTTTTGAAAGATTTACGATGCTTATTTATTTTATCTTTTAGCTGTAAAAATAAGGCTGTAGATGGGCGCTAAAATATATAGGAAAACACTGCACAACAGATAAAAATTACTAAAGCGCTGCTAAGGGTCCATTTTCTTCAATATAGCGTAGTTTTGCCCTGACGCGCCTCATTACGTTTTGGCACTCTTCAACATCAAACTCTCTAAATTTTTGAAAAGCCTACGCCGGCGCCGTAGCCATTCTAGTAAACTTAAAATAGCCAGTCTTGCACAAAATGTCTCTATTAGCCTTGCTTGGGGAATGTTTGGGGGTTGTTCTGTTTAGGGACAAACGGTACGTTGAGAGCCTCTAACCATTCGCACGTGGCTCGGGCATAATCAGACCTAGTTCAGCCCAAACATTATGTTATATCGGCAATTCTGAATATAAATATTCTGGTCCACCGTAGTTTTTCTATAAACTTTTGATTTATATTTTACATTCTCGAGAGTATTCTCAACTCATATGCACGAAACACTGCGTTTTCTGGTAGATCAGTATGCGAATACGTGAATAATAATTTATTGTTGGCAAAATGACCAGTACGCGATAAGCGGCAACAATAAAAAATCCTCTAAAGTTGGCCCTCCGTGTAATTCAGGCATTTTGTTTTTCCATATTTTAAGTCTTTTTGATGTGTAAACATCTTCGCGGCGGTATTAGGGTAATTCTCGGCAAATGGGACGGAAATGTGCAAGCGGATGTGACATCATAACCATGCGCAGTGACTAGTGCGTAGCTACTTTAGCGCTTCCTTGTAAAACGTGTTCTTTCTAACGCCACAATATAGGCAACCAATTTTTAATAAGTGGTTGCATATATTCTGGCGTCATGCGGCCTAAGCTGGCGTTAGATTTTCATGTCGATGATGTCGATATAGGATGTTTACACATCAGTGTCTCGAGTACTAGCAGACTCGCTCAATTTTTTTTGCAAAATATTTTGAAATTGTTGATTTCGATACAGAAAATCGCCGGGAAAGCTTTAGAGTTGACATTTCGATGGTATCTTTAACAAGTTTGACCAATCCATTTGGTCTGACTTCAGTAAGCGCCACCGGTCTTCCTCGTTTCGGCTAGTAAAGACACTATATTCTTTGTTCACATTCTTGAATTGTGCGGTAAATGGTTGTTTTAGATATATTTAGATTCCTGAAAATGTGAACAATGTCCATTTTTGGCATGCTTCCAACCAGGTTGTATATAGTTTTTCAAAATTCAATTTTATACATTATGCTTACATACATATAATAATCAACTGAACTGTCAACCAAATGAACAGAACCCGGATAACTTGTCACCTCATGGCTAACTAGAGTTTGTTCTAATAAGCCGCACAGCGCAACGAATTTTTTTTCCCAAAACTTTTGGGACACCCGTTATCTGTTATTTATGTATGGACTTTTATTAATATATTACGCTGATAGTCTGTCATCTGCAAACGTATTTTCCTTCGCAAGCATTTCAAGTTTCATTGTTGAATTTCCTCTCGGTTCCAGCTACGATAGTCTCAAGTTTTGTGGGGAAAATCTCTGCTCCTTTGAGGATCAAAGAAACTACCCAGGCTAGCTGAGCCTTGCGGCAAAAATCAAATTTTAAATGCCGGTAAATCAAGCTAAATAGTTAGGTTAGAACACATGTATGTGGGTTATAAAATCTTCTTTACATTACGGTTCAATTACGATTTTTTCTATAATCACGTCACTATTTTCTAGCCTTCGAACGCAACTATAATCTATAATATTTGATCATTGAAAGCTGTTGCAAGGGCAATAGAAGTTTAGAAGCCCACTACGACATTGCTAAATGTAATCAATGTGGCATCCTAATCTGTTCTTATTGTTTTGAAAAATTTGCGTCGGAGCACGGAGATGTCACCGTTAAAAATAGATCAGCCCTACAACATTTACAATGCGAGGAGTGTCTATCGACTCTTAAAAATCAAACAGCGAGTGGAGCATCTAAACTGGAAATTCGACAATTTTCAAAACAGCTAAAGCTGAGATTAAAGAGATGAACAACATCTTAATCCAGAGTGTTGAGGTAAGCAACGGCAAAATAAATAATCTTACTTCGCAACTACATATCCAGTCGGACCTCATCACATGAATCAAGTCTTTCATATCAGCAACTACTACTACTGATGCGACTAGGGGTGCAACTAGTATTAAAAGCAGATGAGCTCGAAAATCTGAGGATGGATTTAAGGAAATGGCATTTGAAAATGAAGTCCAACAAAGTGAGCTGTTTGCTTTGAAGCGAGAACTAGGTTATATGCAGAACGGTCTTATCGGATGGAACGTCAAAAATAATCCATTGACACAAGCTTAAATCCAATCTCCTGTAACGAGCAAACAAGCTAAAAATGAAGAAGACTGCGAATAGTGGACTCGTTGCGTCTACTCTGCAAACTCTCTTTTCCTGTCAAGAGTATCTCTAGAAATTAATGTCAATGACTTGTTGAAATACCTTCAGAATAGCTTTGGCCATCATCAGAAATTCTACATAGAGCCTATAAAGGTAAAATCTGAAGAATATTAACCTTTCAAAATAATGGCTAATAAACCACTTGAAGATAATTTGTTGAATATCAATAATTGGCCTGAAAATGCTTACTATTTTTGTTCACAGCCGTCTGGTTTCAAAAATCCAAATAGCAATCAATCCAGATGATTCAAGCCAGGCAGCTACCAGCGAAAAAGGTAAACCATGGATTACAATTGTTAACATAAATACCAGTAGTTTCCGTCTTTCATCTCTAGAACTTGAGTTTTATCCTCAGGTGCAAAACTACCGAAGCTATTATGTGTCACTGAAACATGTCGCACAATTAAAGAATCTTATTATTTGAAGCTAAACAACTATGAAACTTTTACAGGCAAAACTCTTGTGGGGCTCGGGTGTTGCTGTGCTAGTGAAGTGCAACTTAAATAAATAAAAACACTTTATACCTAAAGATTTGCAGACAAGTGAAAACGTATTTGAGACAGCTGCATCGATGATTGACATTCCTAGTGATAGTGTTTGGCATTTTGCTATATGCAGTGTTTATTATCCTCCGGCAGCAAATTTTGACGTATTTTGGGAATGAATTTTTAGTACTTGTATCACCGATCATTAACTATACGATAAGAAGGTTCACTCTCCGCGGCGGCACATCAGTGGTGTGCCTTCCCCGCGCGAAAACTAGCAGGATATTGGCACTAGACCTTTGACACCGGCGCGGCACGACGAGAGTTCGCCAATCGTTACCAAGCAACCAAGCAAAAAACCGATTCCTTTGTAGCGTTCGCTGAACACGTACATCAAAGCTGTCGCGGTTGAGTGGTTCTTTTTATCGTATAGTTAATGTTCGGTGCTTGTATGTTCACCTGATATATCTATTTTTATATGTGATGATTTTGAATAGGATCTTTTGACAATAGCAAACAACAACCATTTACAATATTTTTAATTTTTATTGCTTGCACGGCGCTTTTAAGACTCCGTCAGGAGTGCAGGGCTAATCTAGTACACTTATAGACAATATTTTCATCAATGCATTAAATTTTCAAACTCGAACTGTTCATATATACTTTTCAGACCACAGAGCCCAGATTCTGTATGCCAATATACTGCAAGAATTCCATATGAAATAACAGTTTTCCCACATTTCCCACATTTTTTAAATCATTTAATATAGCCTTGCAATATGCCACTAAACCTACTACCAAATTCAGGAAAGGGAATAATGAATGGATAACGTTTGAAATCATTATTAAAGGATCAGCTCTGAGGGATCTTAATAGGATGGCAAAAAAACTTACAGAACAATATAAGCTGAGAGCATGAGACTTCTTACTCCAAGCAATATAAGCAAAACTGCTTGGTATATTACTAAATCACACAGCTCTGTGAAGGCATCTAAAAAACTATACCAGAGAAAATGGCACTAGATGATAGTGAAGTGATTAGACAGGACCACGTATTGAATGATTTCAATCAATACTTCATTCAATTTCTGTCACAGTCGCTGTAGGTGCACTATTTCCCACGCTATGCTTAACGGAGATTTGTCAATTAATATTCCTTGTACCACTGACTGAAAAGAAAGTGCCCATACTATAAGTATTCTATTAACTCACTTGATGGACATCTCTTTTGGATACGTCTACTTTCCTGGTGAACTTTTGTCTGTTTTCTCCAAAATCTTGAAGAAAGCATTCCGGACTAGTCCGTTGTGGTTTCTTCTGACCTTCAACTTCTTGATTCCGAGACAGTTTGGCTTTGTGGCTGATAGATTTACAGTGGATACAATTTTGTCTCTTTGACTGAAAAACCTTGACAACTTCATTGGAGAGCTAAAATCAGTCAGTATATTTTTCAACTATACTAAAGCATTGAAGACTATTAGCCACGAAATTCAAGTAAATAAGCTTCAAATCAAATCAAAAGGTCTATATTAATAAAAAATTGCACAATACAAACATTCATAGAGTACAATTGATGATAATAATAGCGTCAGTAGAGAAGGGGTTTCAATAATAAATCTTATGTCAATAGAAACTTAGAATACACACCTAAACATATTAAAAATTATTCCGCACTTAAATTAAAACACTTTAAAATTAAAACACATAATCTAAAAACTCTTGAACTGTTAGGGTTCATTTTTCAAAAGTAGAACCTTCACAGTCTTCTTAAAGCTAATGAAGTTTTTGTTTAACTTAACATAATTAAGTAATTTATTAAAATACTTTATACAGGAGTTTTTTCAGTGGCCGTTAGTCGGTGTTGAGGGATATTGAGCCCCACAAACCAAGTAGGTATATTATTTTGTGACTCAAATTCAGCAAACTTCTCCCTATTTTTCAAAAGGAATAGCACACACTCACTTA
>MU182053.1:130131-176877 GCA_016904865.1 Pissodes strobi
CTGCATTGACCCTGTGACAAACATAGGTGATCTGTTCCACCGAGTCACGATTTTGCTCAATGTATATGCCCAGGAACTTTGTCTGTGTTGAAAGGGTTTGGAGAGACTCACCTGTTAAGGGAATTATGTCTGGAATGTCCCTGCTCCTCCTCTTAGTGTGGAAGCAGAGGCAATTATTTTAGTTTTGCTGGCATTAAGGACCAGTCTATTTTGGAAAACCAGTCTTGCGCCGCCTTTAGTCTTTCAGAGGAGATCAGAAGAAGATCTGAGAGCTCGGAAGCAAGCGCCAATAAATTCGTGTCATCTGCAAAGCTGGCAACGTAGGAACTGCCATCCAGTATTGCATTTGCAAGATTATTAACATAGATAATAAAAATTAGAGGACCCATGACACTGCCCTGAGGCCCACCAAGAAGAAGCTGCCCCTCCCTAGAAAAGTATATTTGGCCTTTTGACTCAATGAAAACCGTCTGTTTTCGGTTAGAAAGATATGAGTAAATCCATTTTAAGGCTGGTCCACGTATTCCATACCTATCCAACTTCTCAAGTAAAATTCCGTGATCAAGGCTGTCAAACGCCTTAGACAAGAAGACAAGTCCAGGAACATATCCAAGGAAAACTTTCCCTTCTGCAGAATTTTGTCTGTGAAGTCATATATTGCTGTCTCGACGGACCTGCTCTTGAGAAAGCCATGTTGTGAGCTGCTTATTAACCCTTCTGCCGAGAGAAAGTGCATAAGCCGGGTGCACATTACCACTGCAAACATTTTGGAAAGGCTAGGTAATATGCTTATTGGTCTATAGTTTTCTAGTTAGCATTTGTCTCATTTTTTGTAAATAGGTTTAAAAATGGCTAATTTTAGTTCATCAGAAAAGACCCCATAATTAAAAGAGTTGTTTATTATGTGACACAACGGCCCAGACACTTCCTCTGAGCAGTGTTTCAGCCGGTTTGGGGAAATTTCATCGAACCCAGCACGCATTTTGTTCCTTAACTTTGATATTATATGCAAAACTTCTGCAGGGGTAGTTGGAACTAGAACCAAAGATTTATTGTGCATTGGAATGCTACATGAAAAGAGATGCCTATGATATCGGAGAAACTGCTCATAGATGGAACAACCATATTTGTCGGGGAAAACTCAGGCTGTGAAGTTGAAGAGTGAGATTGGGACCTCATTCTCAGGGTGGGTGGATGTTTCAACTGGAGTTTCGCAGGCGGCTTATTTTTTTTTTTGTTTATCAAATAATCAGAGAATAAATAACCTATTATTGAGGCGGCACAGATTTGTGAATTTTTTGGATGTATTCTTAGAGCAACATCCCTCATGGAATTATCATATTGACGACGTCTGCAAGAACTAATCCAAACTAAGAACTACTCCGTATGACAACTGATAGGCTTTGTAAACAAAAGCACACTGAAAACCTACTATTTAGATTAGTAAGTTTGACTAGAATAATGAGATCGCTACTCTCATTGGATAGTAAAAATTTACGCCTTAATAAACTCAGTAATTTCATATGTACAGCATATGTGGGGAGACACCAGTCATATAGAAAAGGTTTTTATTCTACAGAAGGGAATTATTATATCATCACTATCTTTAGATTTCTTCCGTTTCTCATGTTGTCAAATCTTTAAACCGTAGACTATTCAGACTATTATTGGACTTTTATATTATTCAGTGATTATCTTACATTCACAAGAACATATAGACAAATATACTAGATGTGGTGATGCCAACTTCTACCACACACTCAGGCCTGAAACTGGTAGGACCCCCTTTTATTCATTTTATGAATATTTTAAAACTATTCATTGAAGGGTTGCACTGTGGTGATTCTTTGACTTAATACTTGTAATTCCTTCTATTTTTAAACTGGCAATTGCAATACATTGTAAATTATGTCTATGGGAATAAATTATTTGTATTTGTATTTTTTAATTTGTTAAATTATTGTAAGTTTTACAAAAAGTGGTCAAATGAAACTCTATTGTCTCTTTTCTATTACAACTTCTAAAGCCAGACAAATCAAGACAGGCCCAAGTCGGGTCTCGGTCGGTTATCATCAGATTACTCCGATTTCGAGAGATGAAACCCATTCTTTTACATCTCTGGTCTCGCAGCAACTTTATTGACAAGCCACTTTAAATCCCAAACAGAATTTATTTCCCTAGAAACAGTTAGACACTTAGCAGCTGATCTCGTGTTGAAGGGGAGTTTTTGGGTCATTCCATTTATTTCTTGGTCTTGAATAAGTGTGTCCCGAGAGATAAAGAAACACTCCTTTAAAAATTACTTTAGAGATGGCAGCGTTTTTTCTAAACCGACCTAACTTCCGGGAGAGAACTTTCGGTTGTGATCAGTGCGAAGTTATGTGGAAATAATTTCTTTAAACGCTTTTCATCGATTGGAATGAATTCTAATTAGCCAGCAAAAATTGGGGTCACATATAATTATTTAATTAGATAAAAACAATACTAAATATAATATCTTCATATTTCATAATGGCCTCTTCTAAAAAATACGGATAAACCTCCACGTATCAATAAAAACGTCAATCTCATCAAAATATCCATTTGTATCCCCATTCCCCATCGCGTTGCTTTGATATATTTTAAATAACTTTGTGTCATGTTGGATGAAAATAATTGCTTTATGTTTACTCTTACAGCAATATGGGTAGGCATAATTTTCCCGGATATTGGATTTGAATGTTTTACTTTAATGTATATTTTTAGATGCAACATGCGCGATACCTTGATTTTGCTCCAAACGTATGATATGACCTGGAAAATTGAGATCTTGCTCAAGCGAATCCTATTTAACTACACTCTTTTACAAGAGATATTTTTTTTCAAGAAAAAACAGGTAGGATGTTCAAAACTGCTTCGATATAATAAACTTTCTTTTAAATTAGATTGTTCCTAGATATACGCAGGAATTCTCGAATCTTGGATTTACATGCTCAAAATTGCTTTATCATAAAAAACTTTCTTTATCTTAAATTGAATTTTTTATTCCTTTTTGCTTCCAGATTTACATATATATTTCAATTGGCTATGCATTTCTTTAAAATATCGTGCGTAAAATTTCGACTGTGAGTGGGAAAATTGATATATGAACAATCTGTTGAAGGCGACTCCATTTTACGACTCTATATTGTAATCGTATCCTAGAACCATTTAGTATGTGAGTTACGATCCGAGCCGTAGGCGAGTCTCCTAATGAACGCAAGTGCCTTAATAGCCGTTAAGTTTTAAGGTGAGTTGTATTATACACTATTTTTCTATGACCGGCCATAATAATAAAAAATAAGTACTTGCTGTAATATTGCATTTTATTTGGTTATAAACTAGTATCTTAGTAAAAAAAAAACTGTACCTTAATGGATCTCACTAAAGTACAGGTAGTACGTAGGTTAAAAACGTACTTTCACATGAATTATAATATTTTTCCTAGGACCACATATGAAAATAAGATAAATAGTACTCTTCAGATTCTTAAGAAAACGATTAACATTTCAGAGGGCATTTTTTGAATTTCGTATCTTATTCTATTTTTTAAGTCAGATAAACTAGTATGCTTATTTACATACACCCGATGTTTTAATAACCCAAAAAAGAAATCCATGATGCTTTGGTCAGGCGACCTAGGAGGAAACTAGAATACGGCAATACCTTCCTTAAATAATCGCGCACCTACCTACTAACGTGTGGAGGCTCGCCGTCTTGTTGAAATTATATTGAAGCATAGAACAGAAACATAACACATGGGTCCGGAGTAAGTCCATTTGTTACGAATTCCAAGTAACGTTGACCTGTTAATTAATGCCCCTTCGAAAAAATACAGTTTTATAATTAGTGGGCTTTAACACCTGCCTAAAGGGCAAACATGAAAATGTAATTTCAAACCCATGCAAAATGTCCTAAATATCATCAAGAACTGGAGTGAAAGGGAGGGACCCTCTTTAAATCCTAAGAAAACCATTCTTGTCTCGTTTACAAAAAGAGAGCGCCCATCCTACAAGGAACACAGTTAACTTTTCCATCGAGGTAAAATATTTAGAGGTCACACTGTACCTGGAACAAGCTTCTAGAAAACACCATGTCTAAAGCCACAGCGGCAAACTGGACATGCCCCAAACTGGTTGGCAAGACATGGGGGCTAAAACCAAAAATGGTATATAATAATAAAGCCTACGGTCACCTATGCCTCGCTCGTATGGGGGTCAAAAACCTAGCAGGTCACCGCTCCGACCAAACTTAATAAAGTGCAAAGGCTGATATTCCTCGGAATAACAGGGGCAATGTCAACGTGCCCTACCGCCGCCTTAGAGGTAATTCTGAACATGCCTCCTCCTTATCTCAGTGTGAAGAGGAAGGCGATTATCAGTGCTCACAGGCTATTCCAAATAGGCAAATTCAAGCCTGGAGATTTGACTGGTCACCTGCGCATCATTGAAGAAATAAAACTGGAAAATGCCAGCAAACCAAGTGACCAAATGACGGTCATGTTGGACCTAGATGTCCCATTCGCAGTGGTTATTGATGGGCCAATCATGGGAGAGTAAAAAACTACCTCAGGCCGACAACGCATCGCTGCGGTACACAGATGGTTCAAAACTAGCGAAAGGCGCAGGATTGGGCATTTCAGGTCCAAACTGTAAGCTTTCCAAACCGGTAGGCAAATATATGACCATCTTCCAAGCGGAAGTGATTGCCATAAATATATGTGCAGAAGAGTGCCTCACACAAGGACTTCACAGGGAGCACATCTACATATATTCTCAGACAGTCAGGCGGTTCTAAAAGCTCTAAAAGCTGTCAAGTGCATGTCAAAGCTAGTCTAGGAATGTAAGCAAACCCTAAAACAATTGGCAACATGCAACAACGTGACTTTTATGTGGGTTCCTGGACATAGAAGCATAGAGGGCAACGAAAAAGCAGACTGCCTTGCGAAAGAAGGAGCTTGAACACCAACGAATTCTTTAGACGTCGTTGTGGAACAGCATATTATAGTCCAGAGCCCTACTGTGGCCTTATGAAGAGCCACATCACCGAAGAACTAAACAAATGGGGAAGTCGTCCTACTGGAGAAACCCTCAAGGACTAAGACAGGCGAAAAGGTTTATCACTATCTCTGCGAAAAGAGCAGAACAGCTCTTGGACATGAACAGAGAAGATATTAGAACTGCCCGGTAAAATACCACCAAAAGGCAATAGGCAAAGCAGAAGACGACCAATGTAGATTTTGCAACAATGCAACTGAAACCGCAGAACATCTACTCTGCCAATGTCCAACCCAACTCTCCAAAGGCTCAGTACCTTGAAGGAGTACAGCTATCACCTCAAGAAGTGAGTCAACTACCTCCTAAGAAAACAGCTTCGTGTGGAAGAAGCCTACGTCTCTCGGACACAATTAAGTAGTAGAGTCAGGTACAAAATATCTGCAAAGATAGCAGTGCCGGACGGCACCTAACCCAAACTAGCCGAAACGACTCCCTAGCAATCTACAATCTACAACACCTGCCTAACAATTGACAGACTGTGGACATTGGGTGTGGTGAGCTATATTAGTCCAACTTTGGATTGGTGAAAGGCCAATACCGATAGTTTTGTCTGTTTACCACACCAGGCATACAAATTGTTATCGGAAAAAAATTCAAAAGAAAAAGATCGGTCATTATGGCAAATGTTCATAAACGTTTCGCAAAACTCTACTCGACGATTTGGATCGTCTTCGTGTTCGTGGATTAGTTTCATTTTATCTTGGTGGTATTTTGCTTGTTTCACAATTTTTCTTACAGATGTTTTTGCAATTTCATTATCCAATGGTACTTCTTAAGTTGGCTTGTGTGGATTTTCTTCAATGAACAAAACGACGTTTAATTTTTTTATACTCGGAAACTGAAGGGAAGGCTGACCAGATCTAGGAAAGTCTCTTACGTGTCCTGCTTCCCTAAATTTTCGTTCAATTTGACTTACGGCAGACTGAGATATTTGCGTGTCAGGATATTTCATGTTAAACATTTGGCAAACCTCGTGTTGTGCCCTAATTCGATCAGCACATCTTATCATGATTAATATTTCTAATATCTGAGTTTCATTTACTTTTCCCATTTTATTTTGGCAATATTAATACAGTAAAGCTGCTTGTTAATAAAGTTGTCAATGTCAAAAATATTTTCACTATGCCTGGACTATAAGCTTACTAGTATGACTTAAACAATAGAATAATATACAAAATTCAAAAAATACCCGCTGAAATGAATTTGAATCACGGCTTGGTTACTTTCAAGAAGTCAACGTCAATATTTTTATTTTTCGGGTTTTGTTTTTAATAAATATGTATAAAATAAAAATGCGCTTTATATTATTTATTCTCAATTTCTGTCTGGAATTCTGGATAACTGTTGAGACTGTGTTATGTCAAATAGCCGAGCAAATAGCTTTGGAACCCTCTTGTGTCCGAGTGATTTTTTAAACAAACTTCCCTTCGTTTTTTATCGAATTTTACCTTTTGAATCTATTCCTATTAAATTGAAAGGAAATCTAATTAAAATGAGCAGTGTGGGAGTATGCTTTAAATGCGGAAATCAGTGTGTATTCAGGGAGGTCAAAAATGAGCTGTTTGGGTACCCGTGTGATCTGTGCAGGTTAACTGTAACGTTTCTTTGTATGGGTATCTCGAAAACCGTAAGAGATACGAGATCGGTTAAATTGGGGCAAAGTTGCGCAATTTAAGGGTGATTGATATGCCGTCGAGAAATTTAGAAAATTCCGTCTGCTTCCGGAGATATCCGTAAAAAACCGAAAATCATCTATTTTATTTTTATTTTTTCCTGCCTTTGATTGAAGAGATAAAATAAAATAAATGTCACATTCTTATTGCCACTTTTTGTCCTCTACAAGCTGGCGGTATCAAATTTTAAATCCGACGTTTCGCTTTCGGGCCCCCTTCATCAACTTCATTTTTTTAAATACGGACCTGAAATTTTTATCTAATTTTTAAAAAGCCTTTGGTCTCCTAAAACCAACGATGTATCGCACTTATCAATAAATCAACAAATCTAGATTTTTTCCATAAGAGATAATGTGTTAGACAGAGATGGGGCGATCTTTTCTGACCCGACTTCACTTATGACAATATTTGTTACCACTATCGGACAAGTGTGATACATCGTTGGTTTTGGGAGACCAAAGGCTTTTTAGGAATTAGATAAAAAACCCAGGTCCGTATTTAAAAAAATTTAGTTGATGAAAGGGGCCCGAAAGCGAAACGTCGGATTTAAAATTTAATACCGCCAGCTTGTAGAGGAGAAAAAATGGCACTAAGAATGTAACATTTATTTTACTTTATCTCTTCAAACAAAGGCAGGAAAAAATAAAAATAAAATAGATGATTTTCGGTTTTTTACGGATATCTCCGGAAGTAGACGGAATTTTCTAAATTTCTCGACGGCATGTCAATCACCCTTA
The DNA here is from genome assembly GCA_016904865.1 of Pissodes strobi. Lineage (NCBI taxonomy): Eukaryota > Metazoa > Arthropoda > Insecta > Coleoptera > Curculionidae > Pissodes > Pissodes strobi. Next base: position 137,617 of record MU182053.1, read on the forward strand.
AATTGCGCAACTTTGCCCCAATATAACCGACCTCCTATCTCTTACGGTTTTCGAGATACCCATACAAAGAAACGAATTTGTAGCACCCTGTATACAATAATAATGAATCGAAAATGAAGACGCAACAACAGCGAGCTAAAGAAGATAATGAGTCAATTCAAAATATCATTTCAAATTTTCACATTGATAAAGATAATATATCTCTCTTTAGGTTGGGTAAATTTGCTGAAAAGAAAATTAGACCCATAAAGGTTATCCTTAAGAGCGAAGAAGATGCAAAATACATATTAAAGAATAAACATTTAATTGTAACACCGGGTATCAGAATGAGTGGCGACCAAACTTTGATGCAGCGGTCTTTTTTTAAAAAGGTGAAAAATGAGTTACAACAACTTATTGAAAAGGGAGAAGTAAACAAAACAATTAAATTTGTAAATGGAAAGCCAACTATAGTTGAGAAAAGCAAGAATCAAAAAAACCAATAGTCAAACCTAATATCACTGTGAATTCTGAGATTATATACCTAAATGCACAGAGTGTATTAAAAAATATTGATGAAATAAGATGTTCTGTTGCTTGTTATACCCCTAAAATTATACTTCTAAGCGAAGCAAGGACGACAGATGATATTGAAGACAACGAGCTCGGGATTGACCACTATAAATGTATCCGGCGTGACTCAGATAGTAAACACACAGGTGAAGTGTTGATTTATATAAAAAATGAGTACGCTTACTCATGCAAAAGGATTTTTAAAGTAAATGGCAACTACTGGTGTATGTTTGTAAAAGTTGAGTTTATGTCTTCAGTGTGGATCATCGGATGTTTGTACCACTCGCCTTCAAGTTCGGATGCTTCGTTTGTGGATGGCTTGGAAGAGATTTTTGATAGTAGGTATATTTTCTAGAGATAAAAAATGTGTACTTATAGGAGACTTTAACATAGATCTGTTAGGATCAAGTTTTTATAGTGTTAAGCTAAAAAGGTTGATTGCCACTTATGACATAAATCAAATTATTTCAAAACCGACCAGAGTAACGGATACGAGCGAGATTTTAGTGGATTATGTATTAACTAATTACGATAATATTATCGCTGATGTTCATGATGTACCAAAAATCACAGATCATTCTATTATAACTGTAAATTTGCCAAATGTATCTGTTGCTGTTGAGCGGGTAAAGAAGTATAGAGATATAAGTGAAAATAATTTAAATAGAATAAAATCTAAATTTCTAAATTAATGTTGTGTCAATGGAATTTGGACCGCAGTGATGTTGATGAAAATACTCTTGAATTGTGAATGTATAATTTAGAATATAGCGCCTATAAAAGTATGTAATTTTAAATCTGGATTACCATGGTTTGACAATGAGGTATGCGATAAAATAAGAGATAGGGACAGGGCATACAAAATATTTAAGAACGCCACTGATAGTGAGAAACTAGTAAAATGGCAAATTTTAAAAGTATTAGGAATCAAGTTGTAAATATGTTGAGGGTTAAAAAAGAACTTCATTATTATAATAAGATTGATATGTACAGGGATAATTCAAGGGAAATGTGGAAAACATTGAAAAGGTTAATTAATTCCATAAATAGTAGTACACCAAGCTGTATAACTTTTGAAGTAAATAACGAAATTAAAGTATGTAGAGATGATCGAGAAATAGCTGAAAACTTTAATGAATATTTTATAAACAGTATTAAGGCTGTTGTGACTAGTATAACACCATGTAAAACCCAATGTTTTTTTAATTATAACTTGTATCCAGCCATGTCAAGATTTGAGATAGTAACAATGGCTGATCTTCGTGATTTAGTCAGGAATCTCGACAACAAGTTTTCCATATATGAAACACTTAATAGTAGATTTTTGAAGGAGATTTTTGAAGTAATTGGTCATGTAATATTAAATTTTGTAAACTCTTCTCTTAGCTCGGTTCGGATTCCCCGATCAACTTAAATCAAGTTTAATAATTATTCCAATCCAAAAAATAAATAACACAAACAAATCTGGTGAATTTAGGCCAATAAATACACTCCCACCAATAGAGAAACTTCTGGAAAAAATTGTGTATCAACAGTTGTTAAGTCATGATATTAGTAATTCTATTTTAATAAATAATCAGTCTGCCTTTCGTGAAAAACATTCATGTGAATCTGCATTGCAGTTAACGTTAAATAAAATTAAGACTGATATTGATGCTAATAAATATGTTGTAGGTGTATTTCTCGATCTCAAACGTGCTTTTGAGACAATCGACAGATATGTTTTGTTACACAAATTGCAAACTTATGGAATTACGGGTGGAGTGTTGAGTTGGTTTAGGGATTATCTTCGGGGAAGAAAGCAAAGGGTAAAATTTAATCATTCATTATCGGGGGAGGCCGACAGTGAGATAGGGGTTCCGCAGGGATCTATTTTGGGACCGCTTCTCTTTGTCCTTTATCTCAATGATGTTGAGCTTTTTGATAAATGTGAACTCATAAATCTGTTTGCGGATGATACGTTCTTGGCATGCAGCGATACTAACCTTGATAGAGCTGTTCAGAAAATGAATTTAGTTTTGGCTGAGACCTCGAAATATTTATCGGCTAACGGATTGAAATTGAATGTTAGTAAGACCAAGGGCATGATTTTTACAACAAAACACCTGTTTAAAACTTCTGTCCAATCAGCAAATATTAACTTACAGGTTGACAACGAGGTGGTTGAGATTGTGCCATGTGTTAAGCATTTGGGCTATCAGCTTGATTTTTGCTTGAGTTTTGGGGAACACTTTGAGTACATTCAAAAAAAGATCGCAAAAAGACTTTATTTCTTTAGTAGAATTTCAAGTAGTTTATCTATCCAGACAAGAATTTGTGTCTATAATGCTATTATTCAGCCTCACTTTGACTTTTGTGCTTCAATCTTATATATGTTCAATATGAATCAAATGCAAGGGCTTCAAAAGCTTCAAAACCGTGGTATGAGAGTAATCCTGAGAGCAAGTCGATTTATTCCAATCTCCGATATGCTTGAAATTTTGAATTGGTTTCTGGTCCAAAAACGAATTTACATTTTGACTATGGTCTTTATATATAAAATTATTAATCACCTGACACCTCACTATTTTGATGATTTGATCAATTTTAATAGAAATGTACAGGGTGTCCCAAATTCGAGCCTCATCATTGGGATCTCGGAAACTAGAAGAGATACGAGGTCGGCTAAATGGAGGCAAAGTTGTGCAATTTGATGCTGATCAAAATGCCATCTTAAAATTTTAAAAATTCCGAACACTTACGAAGATTTTTGGAAAAAACCGAATATTCGCGATTTCATTTTAATTTTTTTATGACTCTATTTGAATACATATAACAAAATAAATTTCACATTCTCATTGCTACTTTTTCTGTTCTACAAGATGGTGTTATCAGATTTTCAGACCGACGTTTCGCCTTTGAGCTGCCATCATCAACTTTGTTTTTTCAAATACGACCCTGGATTTTTTATTACGGATTTTAAGAGCATCTAAAGTCCCAAAGCCAATGACGTATCGCACTTATTCGAAAAATTCATATTAATGGCATTTTCCATAAGACCTCGTGTGTTAGAGAGAGACAGAAAACATATTTTTTGGTAAGATTTTACCAGGAAATCATTAAAATTATTTTTTCGAATAAGTGCGATACATCATTGGTTTTGGGACATTAGAAGCTCTTAATGTCCGTAATAAAAAATCCAGGGCCGTATTTAAAAAAACAAAGTTGATTATGGCAGCTCAAAGACGAAACGTCGGTTTGAAAATCTGACAACACCATCTTGTAGAACAGAAAAAGTCGCAATGAGAGTGTGAAATTTATTTTGATATATCTATTCAAATAGAGTCATAAAAAAATAAAAATGAAATCGCGAATATTCGGTTTTTTCTAAATATCTTCGGAAGTATTCGGATTTTTTTAACTTTTAAGGTGGCATTTTGATCAGCATCAAATTGCGCAACTTTGCCTCTATTTAACCGACCTCGTATTTCTTCTAGTTTCCGAGATCCCAATGATGAGGCTCGAATTTGGGACACCCTGTACATAGGTATACGGAACAAGATACACTGATGATATATACATAGCTAGAACTAATCATAAGAGCTCTATGAATTCCTTATTTTTTAGAGGCTTTCAGGATTACAATCATCTGCCACCTGAAGTGAAACTATCGAATTCTCTCTCTACTTTTAAACGTAATCTAAAAATGTATATGTATGTATAGATTTTCATTTGGGTTATTTAAGTGATTTTTGATTGGTTGTGCGGTTATGCCTGAGCAAAATTTAGACTTTGTAAGAATCTATAATAGTAAGAATTGTTAGGAAACTGAGACTGTCTGCCTACCTGTATTCTTTGTTGTGAATTGTTGATGTATTGTATATTAGGTTTTTACCTATTTCAATAAAGATATTTCATTTCATTAAGGAGCCAATCATGACCTATCCGGCGAATAGGTGCCCGCGCGGTTTTTAAACCGGTAGGTTCCGGTATAAGGAGATGACCTGCAGGGTCTATATTTTCATGGTAGATGTACCACGTGGCGGCTACCTGGAATTAAATCGGGGATGACGGGGCTCGATTTTAAGGGGGGGGTTTTGGAGGGCTATATGTAAATCGCGTGGTTTTTCGCGATTTCTGGCTAAACGGGAGCTCGGAGCGAAATTTTGCTGCGACCAAACTCCGCAGCGGAGTCGAGGTTGGCCGTTTATTGGATACCCCCCACTTTCCACTCCCCCGTTTCCCGAATTTTCATCGAGAAGTGGGGTAAATCGCGAAACACGTTTTTTAACGGGTAGGTTCCGGTAGAGAAAAGAAGAATTTCGGCAAACGGAAAAAACCGTATTTTTATATCGACCTAACCTTCATTTTGTCCCATAGGAACCGGGACCTACCTGGAACCTATCGGCTTTTTTTCCGAACGATTTGAAATTCGGTATGTAGGTAGAGGACCTCAAGGCTGCCAAAAAAGGTTCTTTACGAAAAAAATAACAATATATTTAGTTTTCGAGAAATCGGCCGTTTAAATTCGAGAACGGTCGTAGCTTCAAAACTACGAGTGAGACGAAAAAATACATACCACCAAAAATGTGTATTTCGACGGCCTTTAGCCCGTATGTGAGTCGTCGAACTTAAAAAATATATATATTTCCGTTTTTTCGAAAAAAGGTTTTTTTGTTCAAAAAATATTTTTTTTGCCACCCTGTATATGCTTTTGAAAATTTTATTTTTATGTTAATAACATGTAAATGAACCCCTTTAATTGTTTGCCTAATAAAAACGGATATTTTTTTTTCAAAATTTTTTTCGGAAAATTCACGGTAAAAAATCGAGATTTTCATCAAATCGGCTATAATTCGAAAACGGTAAGAGTTAGAGGTAAACTTTAAATGGGAAAAAGATGAGTCTTGTCGGGTACTATAATGTGCCGTATCCAGTTTGATTGTACGACGTTTCGTTTTTTTTTCCAAATCGACCAAACGTGATTTTTATATTTTCTTCATTTGTGTAGTAACGAAAAGAGATATCTCAAATCGGTTTGCGCCAGTGTCTGCGCCGTAAAATGTAATTTTTGTCTCATATTTTCTTTAGATTTCGGCACGAAATAGGGAATTTCGTAGGGGGATGATTCTTTTTATGGGGGGGTTTTTGGGTGCGTTGAGTTCGATTTTCGCATCGAAAAGGTCGTATGAGTTTTTTTGTATCGAAATATCTCGAAAAAAGTTTTTTTTAAATGTATTGTTTTATCACCCTGTATATGATTTTGGAAATTTTATTTGTTCGTTGGTGATATGTAAGTGATCCTTCTAATCGTTTCAGTAATAAAAACAGGGAAAAAATTTTGAAAAATATTTTTCTAAAAAAATTAAATTACCAGGGGCGCAGAGTTCGAATTTTTGGTTTACAAAATCGCACAAGTTTGCTGTACCGAAATATTTCGAAAATATGAGATTTTTTTGGGAAAAATGTGATTTAAAAAAATTTATTTGTACGTGGGTGACATATACGTGGATCCCTCTAACCGTTTCTGTAATGAAAGCGAAAAAGAAATTTTAAAAATAATTTTCGAAAAAAATAAATTTTGATGTAGGTACTCTAGGTGTATTTGGGGGTGCGGAGTTCGAATTTTTGATCTAAAAACTCGCCCGTTTGCTGTACCGAAATATTCCGATAATAATGGGGAACCGTCTTATGTAGGCAAGATGCTTTTGTGTAAATTTTTGTGTTCACGGCTGCTTTGCGCATCTATTACAAATGCCGTTGAGTTTGAATCTAATAATAAAGTCTTTAGTGGCAATGTTCAGTCCGAAAGTGGGGTTTTTTAATACAGACAACGACGAGAGAGAGTTCAGATTCTCTATAATGCATTTAAATGTTCAGTCATTAAGAAATAAAGTCGACGAATTATCAATTTTTCTTGAAGAAACGGATAAACCACACATATTGCTTCTGACTGAACATTGGTTACACAGCGACGAAAATGTGTTTTTGCCCGACTATACCGTTTTGTCGATTTATTCTCGGCATGAGTTTATCCATGGAGGTACTTTGGTGTTTGTCCGTGATTGTGTTTTAGAATTATATACGGTTGTCGATATTGCAAAATTTAACCATTTATTAGTGGAAAAAGAGTTTGAATTTTCTATAGCACATATGCCTAGGTTAAGTATTTATATTGTATGTTTGTATAGACCGCCGATAGCTGATGTGAACGTGTTTGTAACAATATTGGAAGTACTTTTGTCTCTATTTCCTAGAAATAGCAACATTATATTGGCAGGGGACTTGAACATAAATTATATGGACAGATCGAATGTGAATACCATTGTGATAACCAATCTGTTGAGCTCATTTGATTTGCATATGCATGTGAACGAACCCACAAGAACAACAAATATGAGTTCATCTTTAATAGACTATTTTTGTTCGAATCTACCAAAACACGTATTTAGGGAATGTATTGTGATTAATGCTGGTCTATCAGATCACTAGGCAATTTTATGTAAGTTTGGGATACCTTCTAATCACACTAAAACAGGAAGACGTCGCGGAAGAATGTATACTAAGTATAACTTTGAAATATTTTCCCAAAATGTGTGCTAATGTTGATTGGCCTAATATTATTAATTCAAGTGATCCTGTGGCGTGTTTTCACAATATTTTATGGCATAACTTTAACCAATCTTTTCCAGTGAAAACTCTTATGAAAAAGAATAGAAAGCCGTGGTTTACGAAAGCTATAAGAACATCAGCTATAAATATGCGTTCTTTGCATAGACTTCGTAAATATTTTCTGGATAGTAACATTTTTATGACTCATTATATTGAATATCGAAAAATGTACAGGCGAGTAATTAGAATGGCCAAACAACGTTATTTTTCTCATCGTATAAATCATTCAAACAATACACAGAGAGAAACCTGGAAAATCGTTAATGACTTGCGTGGAAGAGACAGCAAATCAACCCAGTCGTCTGCCAGCGCCAATCAATTCAATTCCTTCTACTGTTCCGTGGCCTCAAGTCTTTCTAGTCAAATCCTTCAAAGGGTTGATGCTTTGGATTATTTGCGTAATGTGGCAGTGATGGATTCGTTTTATTTTATTCCCATTGACATTGAAGAAATTAAGCAGGCATTTTATGAGATAAAGAATAAAAATGCAGTGGGATGGGATGATATTTCTTTAAGAGTATTCCTTGCCCTGCCGGACAACGCGTTAAGCTCACTGGCGGAGGCTATTAACTTATCTTTTATTTCTGTTATTTTCCCACCTTGCTTAAAGATTGCCAGAGTTGTTCCACTTTTTAAGGGGGGAGATCCCGAGTCCCCATCTAACTTTAGGCCAGTGTCGCTACTTCCAACACTATCAAAAATTATTGAAAAGCTTGTTAAGAAACGCATTACCACCTTCTTGATAGCACATGATACACTTAGTAGAGTTCAATTCGGATTCCAGGCTCAGAGAAGCACTAATGATGCGATTTTTTCTTTTTTAAAAGAACTATATCTTTACTTAAATGAGGGAGAGGTTGCCGCTGCAGTGTTCTGTGATCTCACTAAAGCATTCGATTGTGTGAATCAGGGAGTACTGCTCGGCAAGCTTGAAATCTATGGTTTTCGAGGCGCGTTTTTGACTTGGGTGAGATCGTACTTGACCGATCGTCATCAGTCAGTCATTCTTGACAGCGAAGTATCATCAACTTTAAGATTAACTTCCGGTGTCCCGCAAGGGTCTGTTCTTGGGCCGGGCCGTTGCTTTTTTTGATTTATATCAATGATATTGTAACTTTGAATGTTCGCGGATGATGCAACCATTTTGTGGCATTTTAAAGGCAATGACCATTTGGAAGACGTTATTAGTGGCGATTTGGTAAGTCTAAAAAACTGGTGCGATGCAAATTTTCTGACTATTAATATATCGAAGACAAATATTGTTAGCTTTAAGTGTGGGGTGGAGAATGTGTTTTTGAATGCAGAGAGGATACGGAATGTAGATTATAATAAGTTTCTGGGTTTAGTTGTGGACAATAAATTAAAATTTGATCAGCATATTCTGCAGTTATCCACCAAGCTGTCTAGAGGTTGCTATGCTTTGAGGATCGTTTCTCAGGAGCTGGATGGTGCAACAGCTAGGAATGTATATTTCGCCCTTATAGAGGCTCACTTAAGGTATGGCATATGTTTTTGGGGTGCGTGTTCGGGTTATTTGTTCAGAACTATTTTTCTTCTTCAGAAGAGAGCCCTGGGATTCATGCTTGGGATGAAGCGTCCTTTGTTTGTCCTGAATAATCTTTTAACACTTTCTTGTATTTTCATCCAGGAGACTCATTCATAAGAAATTTAGACATGAAATTCAGGCCACACCGTTCCACTCTGTGCGAAGTACTCACACCGCGGCACTTCCTATACCAATCTCTACTTTGGTCAAAAACTCTTTTATTTATAATGGTAAAAAAATATTTAACCGCCTTCCGCGACAAGTTAGAAAGATTGTGTGTGCTAGAAAGTTTAAAGCGGAAGTGAAGAGGGTGCTTCTGGATAAAGCCTATTACTCTGTCTCGGATTTTTTTGCCGATTCTTTCTAGCAATGTAGCGATATTGTATGTACCTGCTTGTTTTTGTTAAAGTGTGACGCTCCGTTATGTACGTTTTATATTCCTTGTTTTATCGGTTAACAACATTTTATGGACAACAACTAGGGATGTATATGATGGTATTATTTGTAATCTAGGTTGTAGGGTTTTATAATGTGATATGTTATTGGTCAAGTCATTACTTCATATTTTATATTTATAGGGCATAAAGATTTTAATTCTCTTTATATGTATTGTTACAGTTTGCAGTTAGCTATATTATAGTTTTGCTTTGTCAATGAGATTCTGTCTTATGATAATAATGCTGTTTTGAGTTGAGTTTTTGGGGAAATTTCTATTTTTAACACCCTGTATGTGATTTAAAAAATTTCACTTGCACGTGGGTGATATGTACGTGGATCCCTCTGACCGTTTCTGTAATGAAAGCGAAAAAATAATTTTGAAAAATAATTTTCGAAAAAAATAATTTTTTGATGTGGGACTCTAGAGAGAGGTATTTGGGGGCGCGGAGTTCAAATTTTTGGTCTAAAAAATTGCACGAGTTTGCTGTACCGAAATATTCCGAAAATAGGGGATTTTTTGTCGAAATTTCTATTTTTAACACCCTGTATGTGATTTAAAATTTTTTATTTGTACGTGGGTGATATGTACGTGGATCCCTCTGACCGTTTCTGTAATGAAAACGAAAAAAAAAAAATTCAAAAATAATTTTTGAAAAAAAAAAATTGATGTGGGTACTCTAGAGAGGGGTATTTAGGGGCGCGGAGTTCGAATTTTCGATCTAAAAAATCGCACGAGTTTGCTGTACCGAAATATTTTGAAAATAGGGATTTTTTGGGAAAAATTGTGGTTTTAACACCCTGTATGTGATTTTAAAAAAAAATATTTGTACCTGGGTGACATGTACGTGGATCCCTCTAACCGTTACTGTAATGAAAGCGAAAAAAAAATTTTCAAAAATAATTTTCGAAAAAAAATTATTTTGATGTGGGTACTCTAGAGAGGGGTGTTTGGAAGCGCGGAGTTCGAATTTTTGATCTGAAAAATCGCACGAATACGTATATGTAACATGCGCTCGCTCCACGCTCAATATGTGCTACATGCTGTTCAGTAATCGATCAATCAATCGGGTTGCGTTTCGGCCACTTCCGAAAAAATTATCCTGAATCGCTTTAGGGCCATGTCGCCCGTCACTAAAGATGTGCTAAGTCGCGATTTTTCATTAGCAGTTGCGACTGTTAATGCGATTTTTCATTCGCTGCGAATTTAAACTGCTAATGCTAATTGCGAATAGACCGTTATGATATATAGTGGAGTTTAATTTTTAAGGCGTTGGTTATTATTGCATACAACGCGCGATGAGCTGCTTATAGTACGAATGAATATTCATTGCGAGAGTGTTTACCGTGTTACATACAATCACATTAAAACTTTATAGAAAACATAAAAACGGCCGCCCCTAAAAATCGGTTGCCCGATGCGGCTGCCTCGCCGCCTCACCCCTTGAGACGGGGCTGCTAATAGAATATAATGAATTGTTGCAACTGAAACCGGCGCGCGCCGCTGTGCACGCTGTCAAATCATCGAATTTTTTTCGACTTGTATGCCTTCAATTCATATAAAATATATATTCATGAACTCCGCTACATAATGAACTCTACAAATTAAAAATTTATTCATATATTCAATTTTATGCTCGTTTCACGTTCATTTTTAAAAGCTAATGAATAAAGTGTTTTCTCAAGGGATAAATTTAGTAAGCTGCTAGTTTAAAACATCGCATCTTATTAATTTGTGAACGTGTGTTTAAGCTCTGTTTTTACTTAAAATATTATGCGTTAATCTTACAACTTTTGCAACCAAACTGGAATCATTTTGGGACTTATTTTTGTGCATGATATAACACCGAATATTTTAATTGAGAATAATTAAACAGCTCTATACTTTGAATAATATAATAATATGTAAAATAAATGAGAGTGAGAGAAGAGGAAAACGAGTAGTCTTTAAAGAAAATTTAGTTGACTGAAAATATGATATAATTGCTTTCCATGAGTATATTTTTTAAAATTTTCCTCAAATTGTGTTCGAAATGGGGTTTTAGGGAACCAGAGCGTTTAGAAAGGTTGGAGGAAAAAAATATTCCAATTCAATAAAGTGAAGAAGGAAAAATCAATTTCACAAAATTTGGCCTAATATGCTTAGTTAAATATTTTTAAATTAAGTTAATTAATTAATGGTTATTAGCATTTAGCTGCATACGATTCGATTTTATTTTAAATCGTTACTTTTAACGAGTTAGCATGAAAACTTTTTACGAAATTTTCTTTTTTTAATTTAGAAGAAGTGGTAGTTAGACATATCATGAAGATGATTCTTCACTTTCATGGAAACAACCTTTCACAATTTCACTATTAGATCACTAATTTGGCTATATAAAATAGTTTACAAAATTGCATTGAAATAACTTTATTGATAAATTCTATGATGCCTTAAAATCTGCACTTTTTTACACCTTGAATAATGCCCAAATTTCTCTACTCACGTCTCGATTGGAGTTGAAGATAATAAAACACGGTGGATAAGTGATAAGACGGCAATCAGCCCTATAGACGCAAAGAAATCTATATCACAGCTTATACAATAAAGCTGTGTCTAGATGACACTGTTGACAGATAATCGAGGCGGCACTTCGCGAAACGTTTCAAATTAATTCAAAACAGAAAATGGTCGGCTTCACTGCTTCTAAATCCTTTAATGTTATTAATATACCTCATAATATACAAGGTGTTTTACATATGAATGCATAGTATTGTGAACTACTAAAAAGCAAAAACCTACTAATTAAATATCACCCTGTCCTAAGTTTGAACTTGAACTTGACAAATGTTATATAAACATTCACACTTTATTATAAACAACTTAATGATGCAGCCATCAGCATTTTGTAACATATAAATACGCAGGTAAACGCCAAATTCATCAGGCTTACGGGTCTCTCAACTCCGCTCAATTTAGTTGCGGGCAGCACACAGGAGCGTCCACCTCTAGTTGTTCTATCCCACAACTCCCATATCGGTGACCACCATAGGTCCAGGGTGATCAGGTCCTTACCTAACCTGGATGGACGTATGCACAGGTATACGGCACCCGGGGGATTCTAAAAAGTAGTGAGAGTCGAATCTACGAGTGAAGTATCAAAATTTCCAGTAAAGGGATTTTTTTTGGGGATTTTTATAAGTAGGGCAAGTGCCTAGAAATCTGTGACAAACTTAAATTAGAAAACTCTAAAAGACTTACCATATAAATATCAAAACGAATACATAAATAAAAGGCAACCCAGCTCACATAAACTTTATTAATGAAACACTGACCAAGGGCCTGGAAAAACTTTGAACTAAGCCTCCCTCGAGAAGACATGCATTTAATATTCATTGGGAATAGTGCAAACTCTTAATTCATATGAACTTAAACATGCCTTTAATAATATTAATTTATACTTTTTGATGAACCTATTTGTTAAGATGAAGTAATTTAATTTGCACCTTCACATTAAATTTGATGTTTCTTTATCGAGTTCCTATCAGGAAAACACTTTGTTGACGCGAAACTTCTTTAGCGAGGGTAAAGTCAGAAAAAGTGAAATTCCTATGAAACGGTTATAAAAGTGAAACGCCCCTTTAATTATACATGTTCCAGTATATGACATATAGCCGGGGTAAAATGAGGATCCTGGACGTAAACTGGACCCCCCGTTCGGTCAGGAGAGGGAGGAGAAGAAAAAACTAAAGTAATTAATGCAAAGGGTGATTTATTTAGAAAGACAAATGACAAAATATATTTTCAGAAGATTATATGGTATGTATATCACATTTTTGTAGCAAGAAGTAATTTCTTTAGGTACAGTACAAAATACAAAAAATACTGTACATGTGAAAGATGTGAATACGTAAAGACATAAGATTAGTCAAAACAATACCGTTGCGCTAACTTAGAATGATAACCCAAACTTTTTCAACTGGAATGAAAAGATATTAAAAATCACAAATCTAAAGGTGTTTATTTTATTTAAATTCGTAATGCTAAAAGCACAAGAGGAAACCGCTTTTGAAGTTATATATTTAGCTGTTAGTTATGCAAAAAATGTCAGCTTAACCTTTGTAGTGGAAAGCGGCTAGAAAAAGAACATTCTATAAGGAGAACCTATGATTAGTGATTACTGGTATATAACCACGATTTTTTGCCATGAAAATGCTTTATTGACAACATGAATTCCTTCCCATATAACCAAAAGCCGCTATAGGATTTTTTCTAGTTTTTTACTCTAGACTGGGTTAGAAAAAAGACAAAGTTAATAAAATGTTCAATTAATACAAAATTTTCTCATCCTTACTTATAATTGCAACAACAAATACGAGAACTTCTACGCTTAATTATATAAGCTGCATACAATATTATATTGTTTTGATCAAAAAAAGAAAAACACAACAATATTATTCGGATTAATCTGCCCGTCTGCTCTTTCTATTATTTAAACCGCTTTAAAAGCGATTAAAATAACAAATCTATAAAATTTAAAATTCATGAAAATCAAACGTGTAAAGACTAACTTAGGATTTTCCTGCTCCGCTATAAAAAATACGGAAAACCTAATATTATTCCTAAAAATTAATTTTGGAATATGGTTTTCCTGCGTTTTTTGAACAAAAAACTTCCTAGAAATATATAGGGCAGGAATTTGAATTTTTTGCTCGATAAAAACTAATTTAAATGAGTTATTATTTGATATGCCTATATCATTTTGTCCGTTTACGATCTGCCAAAAAATAATAATAGTTATTATCTGGAAAGCACAAGAGGAAATTTCACTGAAGAAATATCTTCCCCTTTAATAAAAGTGATGGCTAATAAAATTTGTTTAGAAATTAACTGAAGTTCTTAAATATAGGTATTTAATAAGCAATTAATTCTCTGGTGGGAATAAGTGGTCGAGATCTTTCTAAGCAGTCGCCTGATATTGACAGGAAATAATTAAAATCCCTTAAAGATATTTAAGGAAATGGTGTTGAAGAAGTGTCTATTATCTTTTAATTTTAGTCCAAAGAGTACAAAAAGTTCAAAAAACTTAAAATTTGTTAAATAATTAGGTCGGCATTCATTATTCTCTTGAATTAAAGATAATATGAAAATTGGTAGTTATTATATTGGACCATTATAATACTAAGATGTAATTGTAGTAAGAATGAGAGCAGACGCCCAACGTGTATTACCAAAAAAGGCTCTTTTCCTCACCCTAGGCCTATCCGTTTGTACACTTGAACATCGTTATCTCTCTCCCAACAACGGAAACAGTCCAGAAGCCTTATCGAGAGAGGGTTGCGGTGTCGAAGGTATTCTTTTCCTCCCTTGGCCGGAAGGTAGGACGAGGTGCACTGATTATGCAGTGATCCGTCAGAACTGTGACAAGCTCTCAATGGTTTGTCAACTCCCTGATCATAGTTAAGTTGATTCCCAGCCTCCCAAATCTCAGATCATATCATTGATCCGTGTGCATTCGTCCCTTCTCTCTATAAAATCAAAACAATAATTGTTCTTGAGTTATTCGGTTAAAAACAGGTAACAGAAAAATTGACGAATACTTAACTTAAAGACATTTAATGTGATGGATATGACCATAATTCTGCTACAAGCTTAACAGCAACTAATTCGGCCTTTACTGGAGCAATCAATAAGGCTTTACAACTGGTAAAGGAAATTGACCACAATAATTCTGAGAATTCAGTAACGGTCAGGAAATAACTATATACTTGTTCACTAATAACTGAAATTTGCCATTTAGAGTTATAATAATTTACATTCGCCATTCTGTCGAGAATTAGTTGGATTTTTTTTCGAAGTGAGACCTTTTCAAAATGTGAAGTAAATTTTAAAATAAGGCACACATAAGAATGATAACATCTTATATTAGACACTCTACATCGTATAGTAATTCTTCTCTAGTTAATTTCGGTTCATCATCATCATCATCCAGCCCTGTTTGTCCATTGTTGGACATAGGTCTCCTCTAAGTGTTTCCATGTCTTCCGATCCTGAGCTGTAGCAATCCAGTTGGATGATATTCATTTTATATGATCTGTCCAGCGTATCGGTGGTCTTCCTCTGCTTCTTTTGTCGGCTCTAGTTCTCCATTGCAGAATCTTCTTTGTCCATCCTCCGTTTTTTAACCTTGCAATGTGTCCTACCCATCGCCATTTTGCCTTAGTAATGTGCTCAATAATATCATCTACCTTAGTCCTTCCTCGCATATCCTCGTTTCTCACCCTATCCCTTAATGTCAGTCCAAGCATTGATCTTTCCATTTTTCGTTGTGCTATTTGTAGCTTCTTTATTGATGATCTGGTAAGAGTTAGGGTTTCTGCCCCGTATGTTAAAACTGGCAACATGCATTGATTAAAAGCTTTTCTTTTAATATAATTGGTATGTTGGACTTGAATATGTTGCTTAGTTTGCCATATGCTGCCCATCCCAGAGTCACTCTCCTTGCCAGTTCGCACGTTGGATTGTATCTGCTGATTTTTACCTCATGTCCCAGATATATGTATTTTTCCACTAGTTCAATTGTCGATCCGTCCACTTCTATTTGTTCACTTATTGGTACTAAGTTTGTCATCATCTTTGTTTTCCTGTAACTGATTTGCAATCCGACTTTCTGTGAGACATTTTTAAGATCTATAAGCATGTTCTTAGCATCTTCTAGATTGTCGGTTATTAGAACTATGTCGTCAGCAAACCGAAGGTGATTTAGTTGTTCGCCATCGATTGTGACTCCCTTGGTGTCCCACTTGCGGTCCTTAAACGCATGTTCTAAAATAGCGGTAAATAGTTTAGGCGACATGGTATCTACCTGTTTAACTCCGCGTTTGACGTTAATTTGTCTGCAGTTGGCGTGGAGTTTGACTGTAGTTGTTGCATTCCTGTAGATGTTTAGTATAATTTTAGCCTACCTGTGGTCCGCACGTGATTCCTTTAGACATTACATAATTGCATCAAACTCCACAGGGTCAAATGCCTTCTGAGAGTCCACGAACAGTAGAACCAGTGGTCGGTTGTACTCAATAGTTTTTTCTATAAGTACTTTAAGAACTTGGAGGTGGTCGTTAGTTCCATATCTAGATCGAAAACCAGCTTGCTCTCTTGGCTGATAAAACTCCATCTTATTCTTCATTTTCGAGGTTATAATTCGGGTATATAACTTGTATAATAGGTTTAACAGGCTGATAGGCCTGTAGTTTTCAAGATTTGTGTTGTCCCCTTTTTTATGCATTAGGATATTAATTGCATCGTTCCATCGAGAAGGAATGGCTTGCTGGTGTAGGCACAGGTTAAGAAGGATCTGTATTTTTGACAGCAATGTTTCTCCAAGTTTTATAGGTCTATGGCGACTCCGTCCTCTCCTGCGGCTCTATTGTGTTTAATTTTCGTCAAGGCATAGAAAATTTCTTCTTTATTAATGTCTGGAATATCCTCTGACCCTTGATTTATGACTCTATCGATGGTAAGCTCGACCAGCTCGGCAGCCAGTTCATTTCTGTTCCTATATAGTTCTTCATAAAACTCTTCTACCACCTTTATTATTTGCTCCCTGTTTGAAGTAAGAATTCCTTGTATATCCTTAAGTGTAAATATTTCTTTCTTTCTATTTTCGAATTTTCTTCTTGGAACTTTCATGCTCTTGTTCATGCTTCTGTTGTATTATTTTTTCCTCTTTGTATTTTCGTATGTCCTTCCTTATTGAATTCGAAATATTCTTGCCAATATTTCGAATCTCTTGGGGATCAACGTTTGTATTTTGTCTTCCATCATAGTTCTTGTCTCTGGGCTAATTTTTTCGTCTTTTTCTCTCTTTGGACAAATTTTCTTTTGGGCTTCACTCGTTGTGTTCATTATAAGGTTGCTTAGTGTGTCTATGTCGGAGTCAAGTAGCCAGTTCGCTTCTAGATTTTCAGTTATATACTTCTGGAAACTTTCTTCGTTTTGTGGATGGGTCCATGTCGGTGTTTTTGTTTCGCTTCTTACCATCTTGTATCTTTCCACTTCCAGGTTTATCTTAATAGTAGCCCTTACCAATCTGTGATCACTTCCTGTAGGGAACTTATTAATAACTGTAACGTCTGTAAATGTAACTTTCTTATTGGTTATGAAGTAATCAATTTCGTTGTGTGTTTTGCCGTCTGAGCTTTTCCATGTCCATCTTCGGTGTAGTTTTTTGTAATGAATAGCTTCATTTGGTAAAGATTGTTATCTAGAAGAAAGCCCAGCAATGTGTCATCTCGTTCATTTCTGCCATCACTAACAAAGCTTCCCATCGCTACTCCAGATGGGTCAGATTTTACTCCGATTTTTGCGTTAAAGTCTCCGCACAGAATGGTATAGTGTTCTGGACTTTGCTTTATAGCTTCAGCAACTTCATCATAGAATATATCCACTTGCTTATCCACATATATAGTCAGTGTTGGATGCATAAATCTTCTAATTTCGGATAGAATCCAGCAATTTGTATCCATGTCTCGATGTGACCATCTCGTTTTGTTAATAATATCATTTATTGTCTTGTCCCCGGATAGGAAGACGGGGACTAAATATGTGCTTGCCTTTTCTAAAACTATTTTTTTTATATTAAGTGAGCTACAGGAGCATGAACCCCAATTTTGTTTCGAGAATAAGCTTGTCAATTCATTATATTCAAGTTTCAACTTTCTCCTCTAAGTTCTCGAGAGTTTTTCCAGCTTTCTTAGATGAAACAGAAGACAATTAAAATATTAAGAACGTGGCAACCGCTATCAAGGAGAAGAGGACAAAAAAGAAGAAGAATAAGAAAACGCTATTGCATCAAAATGTGAATACAGCCGAGTAGGTAAGAACTCCATAAATGTCGTTTACGAATAATTCAAAAATTTATTTTCTAATACTTCCGCCATTTGATGGCATGTGAGGGTATTTACAAACTTTCATTTGGGCTAAATTGATGGTAAAATAAATAGAGAGTCAATCCTTCGAAACGTTTGAGATCAGACAGCGACTGAGAAGAAGATGCAGAGTATGAAAACCAGTTAGGAGAAGGACGTGTTGAATCCAGTTACGATTTCCGCTAGGATTGAAGAAACCAATGGCCATCTTCTATCATCTCTTCAGAGACGAATCTTCAAATAATTGAGTAAAATATTGAATTATTCTTAGTACGCTCCCCGGGGTGTTGCGAATTTTCGGAAAAAGTAACGTTTTGTCAAAAATTATGAGAACAATGACAGTCTTGAGAGAAACTGCAATATAAAAAAGCTAAAGCAAATAGAACTATAAGTTAAGAAAATAAAGTTTTTTAACTTGTGGTACATTTCTGGTGGTACCTATATATTGTAGGGCAGTATATATCGTTGATATAATGCATCTTAATCAAATTAAAATTTTATTAAAATAATTTAGAGTTCGTTATTGTCTTGAATTATAATCTTGTTACTTAGGTGAAAAGTAGTATGCAGGTTTGGAAACCATGACCATCATATAAGTTTCGGATGCTTAAAGGTCATTACATTGAACGAATTAGATTTAAAAACTGATTGGGATTCCACACCCCATTGACATTTAAATTAGTAATTCTAAGCCAGTTTAGGTAAATTTAATAATCTTTGATAACATAGGTAGTGATCAACATTGGTTCGAATTGCATAAAACACTAAACTCCATTTAAAGATTCAGTGGCTCCCATAACCCAAGATGGAGAAAATTGCAAGTGTAAAAATATGTCATAATTTGGGTCGCTTCATTAATATCCCGTCTGAAAAGATAAATATATAACCGCCTCTTATCATTGTAGAAAGGTATGCACGTGTATTAAAAAATGCATGTATTTAATGGAGCATAAGCTGAGAAATTAATACAGCGTCCGCGTTTTAAATGGCCAGCATTTTCCGTTTATCTCTGACTCTGTGGAACTCGCCTTTCAACACGAGCCACAAAAATGAGAGAAAAACTCCGAATTTAAATTGAAAATGACTACTAATTCTAATCTGAATAATAAACGCATATTCAACGGTTGATTGCATTATCTAGTGCTAACTTATTTTGCTGAATTGTGTGAAAACTGATAGGGATTTTTCAAATATTTCTCCCTAAAAATGCATTAAAACTGAGGGAATTTCACTGCATTCAGTGTTAAACCTGTGGATCCTCCCCGGGATTTTTTAAATATTTCTCCCTAAAAATCCATTAAAACTGAGGGAATTTCACTGCGTTCAATATTAAAGCTGTGGATCCTCCCCGTATGGTTTTCTCGTTAAAGTGGCCGAAGCCTAGTATAAAGCCAAAGCTTAAGGGGCTTTGGCCCTTCCGGTCTTCCAGGCATAATTCTTTTCGAATTTGGATTACAACGAAATTGAAACACATTTTCAAAGGTTGTTATATTCAACTGACAAAGCAAGTCATATTACCAAAACATCCTGAGTAGAGTACTTTAAAGTTTTTTACGATTTTCGATTTAGTAGCAACAAAGAGCTATTGAATGAAGCGTACTGCTTTTTGACTAACTACTCTACACCGATATGATTATTTTTAGAAATTCACGAAAATAACTCGGGTTACGTCTGTTCATGAAATTGTGTGTTCTATGAAAAGGGATATATTCGATGTAACAATGAAAATTATTAGAAATTGAGATAGGTCACTTCGTCATTTTGTAGACGTTCCTTTTTATATATTAAAATTGACTTATCTCAATTTGCAATACTTTTGAGTTACGTCACTTTGTGGTATTGATGGCTATTTACTCGATTATGATTATTGCGAAATTCGTGTGTATTATTTAAAAACACAACACCAGCTGTTTCTACCTGCAACGAAAAACAACAAATTAATTGAAAATAATATTTTAATAGTTCTTTGCAAATTACATATAATAATAATAATAATAATAATAATAATAATAATAATAATAATAATAATAAATATTTTTATTTGCCAAAAAAAAAGAAAATACATGTTTACAAAAACTAATCAGTAGTAACCAAATGTATGCAAATAAAAGGTCGACAAATTCAGAATTCTGTCAAGGTAGGTTCTGGTCTTTAACATTGTGGCCCACACTTCATTAAAAAAAAACTTAGCAACGCTCATTGAATAGTTAACAATTGAATAGCATTTTTAAATACATAAAATATACCTACCTAATTATATAAAGAAAGGAAGTTGCTAATTTCAAATATAAGAGTCTATCATGCAAAGAATATACCCAGGTAAATACCCAAGAAAATCACTTTTCAATATTTTTCTCTTGAATTTAAGAACTAAGAAACAATAAAAAAAAAACAAATGTTTAATCCCTATACCAAAGCCCTCAACCAAACAAACGTAAAGTTATCTTTCTACGAAAAGTGTTAATAGAAATTGAAAGTCGGTCTAGATCTAAATTTAAGGAATTTATATGATACGCAAAATTGTAAGAAAATGATCGTTTAAATAACTGTGTTTTATGCCTCGGAATATGAACAGTATTTCTTCTTAAATTTAAATGGTGTACATCATTTCTAAAAGATATTTTCTGATAAAGATAAGGCGGACTACGATATTTTAAAATTTTATAAACAAAATGTCAAAGAATGAGCAATTCTTCGATTTTGTATATTAAGCCATCCAAGTTCGTCAAGTTTATAGGAAACGCGGTTTCGTCTGCGAATGCCAAATATTAGTCGAATGCAAGAGTTTTGCAGCTTCTGTAATCTCCCCTTATCTTCATAATCAAGACACCATCCATATACCACATCACAGTAGTTACACTGTGAAAGCACCAACGAATCACATAAAAGCCCCTTAATATCTTCACTCAAATAGTGTCTGTGCAAGTAAATTAATTTTAATGCAAGATAAGCCTTTTTAAGTATGTTATGGTGCTTAAATCGAAGATCGTTATCTACCATAAGGCCCAAATTCTTGCATTTGTCAACAACCGGAATTAATTCGTCCCCTAATTTGATGTTTATATTATTCACAATATTAATCACATTTGTTCGATTACCAATAAATATTATAGATGACTTTGAGGGATTTAATTTTAATAAATGTTTAGAAGAAACATCACAAATAGCTTGTAAGTCTTGATTAATCTTGTTCTCGGCTAATTTAAACTCACTTGATAAAAATGAATAATATAACTGCGTATCGTCAGCTTAAAAATGGTGGGCACAATGCTTTAACCGCAGATAAAATGTGGACGTGTAAATGATAAAAAACAGAGATCCCAAAATGCTACCCTGAGGCACACCACTCTTAACCACCAAGGGATCAGATATTTCGTTATCTATTTTAACAAGCTGAATGCGCTTATTCAAATAGGACGCAATTAAATTGATAGCATCATTAGGAAAGCCAATATAATGAAATATTGATTTTAAAATAGAGTGACTAACGAAATCAAAGGCCTTAGTGTAATCCAATAACACCAATGCAGAAACTCTACCATCATCCCGGGTCCGAATGACGTCATCAATAACATCCGCCATCGCAGAAGTACAGCTATAAATATAATCCATGCGGATCGACCAATAGGAGAAGTCGATTTTTACATAGTGCTCTATTTGTGTAAAGCATCTTAAAATGCAGATACGACATTAGTGTTTCTGAACCTAGAAAATGTAAAAGCCGAATTAGTCCCTTCAATATTAGTGCAACAGCAGATCCTGAGTAATAGTATTAGATTGTTTAGGTGGTAAAATATCATGACTGTTAAGGAAATTACGAATTTGAGAGTCTAGAATGCGTTCAAGAATTTTAGAAAAAGTTGGTAAAATACTAATAGATCTAAACTGACTAAAATCTGTTGGATTATGTACCTTCGGCAATGGCAACACAAAAGCTTCCTTCCAGCGTCTGGGAAAATAGCTTCTGTTAATACATTCGTTCACTATATGTAAAATAAAGGGTATAATAAAAGGACAACATAGCTGAATCAGAGTAATATTAAGATTATCCACCCCAAATGCTTTAGACTTAATATGTAATAAAATTGTAGAAACAGTATTATAATCTACCGAAAGAAAAGATTGGTAATTCATTTTGATTATAAAAATTAATTAATTCATCACAATTAACAATATTGCTTGTTTTAGTACTGTCTATGAAATATGAATTAAAATTATTAGTATTTACAAAAGATTTAAAATTTGCTTCCGCTTTGATGGCAAAATTTTGCTTAATTCACGCCACTTATCTTTATAAGTACAATTCTCAAATTTATTTTTGTAAAAAGCTTTTTTTCCGCTCTAATCGCTGTTGTGGTATAGTTTCTTAGTTGCTTATAGTAATTCCATTTAGCTGGTAGTTTAGTTCTTTTAAAATCCTTTAATGCCTTATTCCTTAATTTCTGCAAAAGTTTAATATTATCTGTTAGCCACGGAGCATCTTTTTTTTTTCGAACAACGATAGTCTTAATAGGAGCATGCTTATCGAACAATTTAATCAAGTTATTGTTTAAAAAAAGTACTTTATCATCAATGGATTCAAATTCATATAATAAATTAAATGGAACAGCCTCTAAATCCTCTTGAAAGTTATTTAGATTTATATTTTTTAAGGGTCTATAAGATACAATTTGCGGTTGCACAATAGACTCCGTGACATTAAATTCACAAAAAACGCCAAAATGGTCAGAAAATGTAGAGTTTATAAATCCTGATTTTAAAATACTAATATGATTTGTAAAAATAAGATCTATAATTGAACAAGTGTTGACCGTCATACGAGTAGGTTCCGTTATAAGCTGTTTTAAATCAAAAGTTTCACACAATGAATTTAGCTGAGTGGCATGATTGTTATTTAATTTAGATATATCAATGTTAAAATCACCCAGACATGTTATATTATTAAAATTAGAAAAAAAGTCAGTTAGTGTTTCCTCTAATGTTTGAAAAAAAACTCTGAATATTTGAACTTGGAGGCCTACAGTAGACATACAGGTGGAAGTATAATTTATATAAAAAGCAGTATAGCGTTCAAATGTTTGTTTAACGACTCAATAGAATACAATTATTGGGCATTAGCGGTGCAACTGCAACTAAAAAAAGAGACCATCATTGTAGGTACAATGTACAGATCGCCCAATGGTTCGATCCGCGATTTTTTTGAGTATCTAGAGGAAAAAGTGAGTGATATTACAATAAATAAACACAGAACAGTTTTTATGGGAGATTTAAATATAGACCTATTAAAAAACAACAATGACTCACGAAACCTAATGAGGATCATTCAGTCAGCAGGTTTTAAGCAAATAGTTGCTATGGCAACTAGGAATACCCAGTGGTCATCGACGCTTATTGATCACATAATAACTAATGATTATAATGCTACTGAAGAGCCGCGAAGCTATCCCGCTATTAGTGATCACGAAATTATTGGTTTGCAAATGGAATTTTTAAGTGATCAGGCAGATACTACAGTTCGACATCAGAGAAATTTCAGTCTACAGAATGTTGACAATATCATGGAAGCCCTAATTGGGCAGAATTGGAATTACACTTCTACGGATGTTAATATAATATATTCTGATTTTATAGATGCTATAGAGAAAACAATTGACAAAATAGCTCCACTTCATAAAACACATCCGCGAAAGTATCCTTGGCTGACACAGAGCGTAAAAAAAGCGCAACGCAATAGAGATAAGGCATACAAAAAGTTTAGACTTACAAAAAATGAAAGTGACTGGACCGAATACAAAATGAAAAGAAATACAGTAACCTCAATGACTAGAAATGAGAGGAAAAAATATTTTGAAAGAAACATTGACGAGTGCAAAGGAAACGGGAAGAAAATGTGGAAAACGCTAAAAGAAATTGTTGGCAACAAAAAACAAATTGCTGATTTCACAAATATAGACTTTGGTCAATACAAAAATACTGTGGAAGAAAATATGAATAATTTTTATGCAGATAGTATAAGTGAAATATCTGAAAGCATAGAGAATAAACATTGGAGCTCTGTTTTTGGGAAAGTTGATCGCCATCTGCCTAGTTTCAAAACCGTGGGTTTGTCGGAGCTTAGGAAAATTGTATATAGTTTGAAAAATAAGAGCACTAGTGACAATACTGTAAGCATTAAACTTGGTAAAGATATTTTTTGTGTCATAGGTTATCCCCTATTATATTTGGTAAATACGTCCATAACGACTGGAAAAATGCCCATCCAATTAAAAACAAGTGTGATAGTTCCCATACCAAAGGTGTCTAAACAGAGTATTTTCAGTGATTTTCGTCCAATAAACCTGTTGCCAGTAGTTGACAAAATTCTTGAAACAATAGTGTGCGGTCAGCTTCGGGAGTATTTCGAGAGCAATGGATTGTTATACAGCGGACAGTCCGGATTCAGAGATCAGCATTCGTGTGAGTCGGCGCTACAATACGTGTGTGCTGTCTGGAGGAAAAACATGAGTGAGTCCAAACTAACTTTAAGTATTTTTGTTGATTTAAAACGAGCCTTTGAAACAATTGACAGGGATATTCTTGTAAATATGTTCTATATTGTTGTGGAGGATTCATTCTTACCCTGGAATTGATTGCCTTTTGCTCCACAAATGATTGAAATTTTGTTTGGATTGTTATAGAGCCACTTCGGGCCCGGCTCAAGGATGTAAACTGCACAAGTGCAAGTTTAGTGACCCTAATGAAATTTGTACCTAGTTTCGTCGATTCGGTGTCTATTCGGACACCGTTTTCAAGAAAAGCAAAAAACTAAAAATGAAAATGGTTAGCAAATACAATAAAACAGTAAAAAGCTCTTGCAGATTACTGTAGTAATTAAATATGGCATTATAATTGTCATCTTGTCAAAGTCAGCTTAAAGCCTGACAATCTGCAAGAGCTTTTTACTGTTTTATTGTATTTGCTAACCATTTTCATTTTTAGTTTTTTGCTTTTCTTGAAAACGGTGTCCGAATAGACACCGAATCGACGAAACTAGGTACAAATTTCATTAGGGTCACTAAACTTGCACTTGTGCAGTTTACATCCTTGAGCTGGGCCCGAAGTGGCTCTATAACAATCCAAACAAAATTTCAATCATTTGTGGAGCAAAAGGCAATCAATTCCAGGGTAGGGATATTCTTATTAAAAAATTAGTGTTATATGGCATTGAAGGTTGCGCACTTGAATGGCTCAAGGACTTTTTGATGGACAGGCATCACCAAACGAAGGTTGGTGATAGTTTCTCTGGTAGAAGAGATAGTAGATGGGGTGTACCGCAAGGGAGTGTTTTGGGGCCGCTTCTGTTTATTATATATGTTAATGATGTACATCAAGTTTTAGGAAATTCATTTGTTAATCTGTTTGCTGACGACACCCTAATCTCTGTTTCGGGTAGGGACTTTGAACGGGTAACTGTGGTAATGAATAATGAATTACACATTCTGTATGACTGGCTTTGTCAGAATAAATTAAAATTAAATAGTTCAAAAACAAAATGCATGGTTATTGGTTCCAAAGTAAATTGTCAAAAATATAATAATTCCGGTTTTTTTCTAAATATAAATGGAGACCTTGTTGAGTTTGTCTCTGAGATTAGGTACTTGGGAGTGATTTTGGACCCACAGTTAAATTTCGGAAATCATATGGATTTTATATGTAAGAAGATTGGTAAAAAAATAGGGTTTTTCAGTCGTGTATCAACAAATTTGTCTCAGTGGACTAAAATGTTAATATACAATACTATAATTTTGCCTCATTTCTCATATGCTTGTTCATTGATGATCTCTTGTGGTAAATTGGAAGTGCAAAGGTTACAGATACAACAGAACAAGGTTATGCGGATTTTGCTAAACTGTGACAAATATACACCAATTGAGAATATGTTGCGTTCACTGGATTGGTTAAATGTTGAGCAATTCATTAAGAGAGCGAATCTCGTTTTAATATATAAGATTGAAAATAATCTGCAGCCCAACTATTTAAAGTTTTTCCTAGAAAAGCGTTCGAATTTTCATGAATATAATATAAGATCTAACCAGCGTTATCATATTTCTATGGTGAAAGCAACATTATTACAAAAATCTCTGTTTTACGATGGGGTGCGCCTTTTTAATGACTTGCCGAATAGTGTTAAAAATGCGCCTAGTTTGGGTATTTTTAGCAAAAGACTTTTTATGTACTTAAGGAACTGATTAAGTTATTGTAATTGTGATTATTAACTTGTTTGTTTTAACTAGCCAAGTGCTAAATAAAAGCATTATTTATTATTATTATTATTATTATTATTATAAACTATGCCAAAAATATGAGGCTCTTTATTAATAATAATCTTTAACCATACACTCTCCAAAAAATCGTGACTTTCTGATAAAATAATTTCATAAGGTAAACCGTTCTTGACGTATGCAACAATTACTGCCTACACACGTATATTATTTTTCCCCCATTATTTGTACTTGATTGCGCTTATTGTCAAATACCTCAATCCGAAATTAGGAAATGAATCTAATAGAAGATTTAAATAAATAATTTATAAGCTAAACATGTTATGCTCACGCACGTATATCTGAAATAACAGATTTCATTTATTCGATTGCGATTATTCTAAAATTTGCTTGTATTATTTAAAGACGCAACGTCACTTGTTTTTACCTTAAACTGAAAATAGGAAATACATTTAATAGAAAGGCTTAATAAATACTTTACAAGTTAAACATGAAGGGGTAAGAACCAAAAGGATCTAAGTGCCGTTATATTTGTTTGGAAATATTCAATGTTAAAGTTACTTGATTATTGTAAAATCTGCGAAAACATTTCATATAACGTTTTTATGAAAAACGTACAGTATATTTCAATTTTTAATTACGTTTGACAAATTTTGTTAAATGCTGGACTTAAAAAAAACGCTTAGACCCATTTGGTTATATTATGTTTTATTAGCGAAAGGTGATTTTTCTAATTAAGAAAACTTTATTGAAATAGGAAACAAACAAATGAAAAAAAAATCTTCATAGTCGGTCAAGAGATCCAGATCTTCACCATTCTTTTCTTCTTGGACATTTTTCTCCACCTGAGTTTTCGTCGTTGGCTTATTTTATTTTGCATTTTTCTTCCTTTTGGGTTGATCGGCCATATTTTGATAGAAGATATGATGTATTGGTGGAATAAAGGGCAACAGCTGAAGAAGATCCTCCCACTTAGTGTATGTAATTTTCGAGACGGCTGCGGCTGCATAATCAGGTTGGTTAAAATTTTCTAGATATAAATTTAGTCTACCTGCTTTAAGTCATAAACACTTTTCTGAATGGAAAGCAGGAAAATTTGGATATCTCTTTGTATGGAACAGAAATAATAAAAAGTGTTCGTGTTTGTACTCAAACCGCACGATTTCTCACCATTTTATTTGTTGTTATTCTATGTATTTTTTTGGATCACATATGAGCCTATGAAGGTAATCAATGTCGAGGAGGTCATTTTGTTACATGTTATATACTTGAAAATTTTTGGAAGTTTTTTTTATTAAGTCTTTCCAATTAAACTTTTTTGCCTTCTCGATTCGAACAAAAGAACGGTCAAATTCCATATAGGAATTTACGGCTCAAAAAATGTGTAGTGTATACTACTTTCAAACTAGTACTTGCAACCAAAAACATGAACAATTTGGCAATGTTCTTATTTTTGTTTTGGGCACCACATTGGTCACTGTAGCAAATCAGTTATTCGACAGTTGATGGCAAATTTTTAATTTAGTGAAAAAAGCACAATATTAAATTAATATTATTTAAGACATGATCCAATAACTTCAAAAACCACACTAAACTTGCGAGTACCACTGTGGAACACTAACAATAAGCGTAATGAAGTAGTAATAAAAATATTTAAAAAATTTGTCGCGGCAAAAGGGTTTTAAGTGCGCTTGGATCGTCTTGTCTTTACTTAAAACCGCACATTATGTTAACCTAATGTTTTCACAAGTCAAGCGATGGCGCCGAACGTTTAAAAACCACTTGGATCGTCTTGCTAATCGTCACTTAGGCCATTTTAGTTCTTTCCCCTTCACATGTACTGCCCACACACGTATATCTGAAAAAAACATATTTTCATAATACCTCTCTGAAAACTATAATTTTCGACGTAGAGAAATAAAACAAGTCTTTCCGGTGCGCCCGCAAAATTAGAGAGCGAGAAAACTTTTCCCGTGCGCCCGCACCGGAAAACTTTTCTCGCTCCCTAATTTTAAGTGCTAAATTTGCAGTTATTTAGTCATAAAATTAGCATAAAGTATAATAAATTGGGATAAAATTATACAGCGATGCAATCTACAAAATTAATCTAGTACGTTTTAGCGTCAATAGTCTAATTTTAAGTAAAATTATTTTATTTATTTTGACCTTACTTGTCACAAATACATCAAAATTAGCTGCCTATTCAATTACAACAAAGCATACAAACACATTTCCATAGCAACGCTTGATGAATATTAGATACCTGTGTCTTGCTTGTCTTGCAAGTTTGACGTTTACTTGCATTTTAATAGAATAGGTATTATGACATGTTTTTGGATACGTAAAATTATAATAATTATATGTTTATGTTTTGATTTCAGAAAGGTATTATGAAAAATATCGTTCATTACACGTCCAGAAACAGCTTTTCCTGTGTTTGCACGACTTCCGGTGTTCGGCTACGCCTCACACCAGAAACTGTCGTGCGCGCACCGGGAAAGCCTAGTTTCCGGACTTGTAATGAAATATATTATTATCTCACATTATATTTATTCGATTACGATTATTGTGAAATTTGCGTGTATTATTTAAAGAGACAACCTCAACTGTCTCCACCACAATCTGAATACAGAAAATGGTTCTAATAAGAAATTTAAATAGATAATTTAACAAGTTAAACATATTCTGCCCACACACATATACCTGAAACAATAGATTTCCCTGCCCATTATACTTATTCGATAGCGATCATTGTGAAATCCCCGTGTATTATTTAAAAACACATTAGCTGTTTCTACCTCAAACTACAAATAGGAAATGAATTTAATAAAATATTTTAATACAATAATATGCTTTATTGGTTAATCCTGTACTGCTCATACACGTATATTTGAAATAACAGATTTTCCTCCCATTATATTTATTCGATTGGGATATTGCGAAATTCGCCTGTATTATTGAAAAAGATAACATCAGTTCTTTGAATAGCTAATTTTTAAGTTAAATAAGTATGTACAGGGTTTCTGGATAAAAATTCGGATCCGGTTCAAATTACTAAAATAAATTGAAACTAACTAAAACTAACCGAAAGTTGATTCAACGACTAACCGAAAGGAACCAAAAGCTCCAAAAATGGCTAAAACGTATCGGAACAGATTAAAAATATTAAAGTAAGTTAAAACTAACCAAAACGAACCGAATTTTAGCGACTAACCAAAACTACCCAAAAACATTAAATTCAATTATAACGTATCGGCGCCGATTGAAATGACTAAAATTAAAACTAACTGAAATTAACTGAATATTGATTGAACGACTACCCACGACGACTATCTATCCCAATCTAACCTAAACTAACCCAAAGCACCAAATATGGCTAAAACGTAACGAAACAGATTAAAAATATTATAGTAAGTTAAAAATATCTCAAATTAACCGAATTTTTGGCGACTAACCAAAATTAACCAAAAACATTAAAATTGGTTATAACATATCGGAAAGTGGATTGAGTAACTAACCAAAGCTAATCAAAAGTAGCCAGAAGCACCAAAACGGGCTAAAATGTATCGAAATAGGTTACACAAATTAAAGTAAGTTAAAACTAACCAAAACGAACTGAATTTTGGCAACTAACGAAAACTAACTATAACGTATGGGAGCCGGTTCAGATGAATACTTTGGTTTCTTGACAGTGAGTTTTGCAAGGTCGCATCACGACACGGAAAATTTTAGTGAACGTCATGACACGGTTTATGCATAACTGATTATAACGTATCAGAACCCGCTGAAATAAGTAAAATAAATTGAGACTAAGTGCAAATAACCGAAAGTTGATTGGACGACTAACCAAAACTAACCAAATCTATTAAAATTGATTAGAACCTATCAGAACAATTTCAAATGACTAGAATAAGTTCAAATGATTAAAATAAGTTGAGACTAAGTGACACGAAAGTTGATTAGACGACTAACCAAAACTAACCAATTCTATTAAAACTCATTATAACGTATCGGAATCGGCTCAAGTAAAATAACTTGAGACTAAGTGAAACTAACCGGAAGTTGATTAGACAACTAACCAAAACTAACCAAATTTATTAAACTTGATTATAACGTACCGGTACCGACTCAAATGACTAAAATAGGTTGAGACTAAGTGAAACTAACCACAGATCTAGGAAGGGGAAACTAACCGCAAGTTGATTAGACGACTAACCAAAATTAACCAAATCTATTAAAATTGATTATAACGTATCAGAACCAGTTCAAATAAGTGAAATAAGTTGAGCCTAAGTGAAACTAACCAAAAGTTGATTAGACGACTAACCCAAACTAACCAAATCTATTAAAATTGATTATAACGTATCGAAACCGACGGAAATGACTAAAATAAGTAGAGACTAAGTGAAACTAAGCGGAAGTTGATTAGACGACTAACCAAAACTAACCAAATTTATTAAACTTAATTATAACGTGTCGGAACCGACTCAAATGACTAAAATAAGTTGAGACAAAGTGAAACTAACCGAAAGTTGATTAAACGACTAACCAGAACTAGCCAAATCTATTAAAATTGATTATAGCGTATCGGAACCGACTCAAATAACTAAAATAAGTTGAGACTAAGTGAAACTAACCGAATGTTAATTAGACGACTATCCAAGACTAACCAAATCTATTAGAACTGATTATATCGTATCGGAGCCGGCTCAAATAAGTAAAATAAGTTGAGACTAAGTGAAACTAACTGGAAGTTGATTCGACGATTATCCAATACTAACCAAATTTATTAAAATTGATTATAACGTATCGCAACTGACTCAAATGACTGAAATAAGTTGAGACTAAGTGAAACTACACGAAAGTTGATTCGACGATTAACCAAGACTAACCAAATCTATTAAAATTGATTTTGACATATCGTAACCGGTTCAAATGACTAAAATAAGCTGATATTAAGTGAATCTAACCGAAAGTTGATTATCCGACTAACCAAAACTAACCAAATCTATTACAATTTATTATAACCTATCGGAACCAGCATAAATAAGTAAAATAAGTTGAGACTAAGTGAAACTAACCGAAAGTTTATTCGACGATTACCTAAGAATAACCAAATCTATTAAAATTGATTATAACGTATCGTAACCGGTTCAAATGACTAAAATAAGTTGGTATTAAGTGAAACTAACCGAAATTTGAATTGACGACTAAATAAAACTAACCCAATAGGTATATTAAAATTGTTTATAACGTGTCGGAAACGGTTCAAATGACTAAAGTAAGTTGATATTGGGTGAAACTAACAATTCTATCCCAAACTAACCCAAACTAACCGAAATTTGATTGGACGATAAACCAAATCTATTGAAATTGGTTACAACATATCGGAACCGGCTCAAATAAATAAAATAACTTGAGACTAGGTGAAACTAACCGGAAGTTGATTAGACGACTAACCAAAAGAAACCAAGTTTATTAAACTTGAGTATAACGTATCGGAACTGACTCAAATGAATAAAATAATTTGAGACTAGATGAAACTAACCGCAAGTTGATAAGGCGACTAACCAAAACTAACCAGATTTATTAAAATTGATTATAACGTATCAGAAACAGCTCAAATAAGTGAAATAAGTTGAGACTAAGTGAAACTAATCAAAAGTTGATTAGACGACTAACCAAAACTAACCAAATGTATTAAAATTGATTATAACGTATTGGAACCGACTCAAATGACTAAAATAAGTTGATACTAAGTGAAACTAACCGCGTTAGGTCGGGGATTGAGAGACGAATCGAATGCAGTTTTTACAACCACCACTAATGTTATAAATTGTGAAAACGATCGAAACTTGGAGTAATATGCATTTATGTGGTATATTTTGGTAAACTAAACTTACGTAATCTGCTATAAGTCATTTTTTACATTAGATTGTGTTAAGGGTGGGTGAGGGTGACTTTTAGTGTCTCACGACAGACTAGTCGTGTTTTGTGTCTCATATTGTTAGATCGATTAATGTCAGACGAATCGAATGCAAATGGTCTTTTGCTTTTTCAACCACACTTATAACGTTATAAATTGTAAAAAAGAACGAAACTTCAAGTAATATGCATTTATTTCGTATATTTGGTAAAGTAAACTTACGTAATCTCACCTGATCTCACCCAAACTTCTATCAACTATTATATTTCCACACAATTATAAGATTTCTCAGATTTCAAATTTAGTAAGCGTTGCATTCTGCTTCGGCATTTTCAATGTCTCCTCCGGTTGCATCCTTGTGAAGGACTGTGGATTTTTTAGATGGCACACTCCCTATATGGTTCATTTACCGGATAGTCCGTTCGTTGCTGATTTCGAATATATCAGGTTTGATACCTCTATTTTCAAAACTAACTGAGAAAAATGACAAAAACTGTGTCATAAGATTGCATTAGACCAACACATTATTTAATACCGTTCTTTTTCTAACACATTCATCTTATGACACAGTTTTTGTAATTTTTCCCAGTTAGTTTTAAAGATAGAGGTATTAAACCTGATATTTGAAATCAGCAACGAACGGACTATCCGATAAATAAACCATATATGAGGTGTGCTATTTAAAATAACGAAGTTGATGTTTATTTTTTACAGACTCGATCGCCATTTGTTCCTTTTTCTAACAAATTTTTATGGTTGAGGTAAAGCCCTAAAACTCTTAAATTTGATATGCTATGCTAACTCTTCAAATAAAGATTTTAGATATCATTTTAAATGTACTGCTCATGCACGCATAAATTAAATTAAAATGTAAAAATCGTATGTATTATTTAAAAACACATAAGCTGTTTTTACCTCAAACTGAAAGTAGGAAAGGATTCCAATTTAAAGTTTGAGTAGGTTGAACATGTATTGCTCACGCAGGCATATCTAAAACAACAGATTTAGAGTTGCTACAACATTTGGAGTTTTTGCTATATTATGAAAATTATATATTCGTTATGCACTAGTTTTACAAATTGCCACCTATCGTCGCTTAATGGAATTCAATCAAATCATAACGAAATCTGTATTATTATGTGTTCTGCAAAAAAGGAAAAGAAAACTGGCAAATGTCATACATGGTCCAGACGTTCCATGTTACATGAACCATGGAAATTATTTTGATTCTATATTAACTAAAGATAATTCTCATTTATTTTTAGTTTGAGTTAGTTTAGATTTTTATTGAATGTTTATATGTTTATAAATATTCGTTGCTTTGATTTTCGTTTAAATATTATTTTTATATTATCGTCGAATATTATTTTATTATATGCCAACCTCCCCTGAGCCAGTAAACTTACCGTTATCTTTCTTCATCAGCAGCACCATTAATGTTTAAAAAAATTACTGTAAGAAAAAAGAAGCGAAAGTAACTGAACCAAAAGTCATCTGTAGCCAACGTTTTACAAAATTATTCGAATTCACGACCAGTTACAATTACACCCTAGAAACCCTATGCACGTCTTTTTTAGAGCTGTAGCAGATTCTATCATTGTATTGCCTTCAGGTCTGAAATTAAATATAAAAAATTGAGCGAGTCTGCTAGTACTCGAGAAATTGATGTGTAGACGTATCCTATATCGACATCATCGCCATGAAAATCTAATGCCACCTTAGGCCGCGTGACGCCTGAATATAGGCAACCACTTATTTGGAATTGGTTGCCTGTATTATGACATTAGAAAGAACACGTTTTACAAGGAAGCGCCGAAGTAGACTGCGCATGGTTATGATGTCACATCCGGTTTCACACTTCCGTCCATTTCCCCGAGATTTACCCTCATACCGCCGCGTAAGATGTTTACTCATCAAAAAGCAAAGTTTATGCAAATAAAAAATACGAGAATCTAACAAGAAACTAAAAAATGTGTGATATTCAAAACACTGATTAATTTTGCAGGGTCTAATCGAAGTTCAAAGTAATGGCCCTAATAATATTTAACATTTAATTAACCATAGAACTTGCAATTTTCTTGATAAAGATCTCTCTAGTCAAATGTTAAAGAAGCAACTCTTACAAATTGATTTTCGGACATGCTTATTTGTGGTTAATACTTACTTTAAAGTTTAAACTTTTTAGAATATTTCGAATAGTAGTGTTTAAGTTTTTAGAATTTAGGCTTGATTAATGAGGGGCAATTTATTAAAATAATTAATAGCATTAGTTCTAATGCCGTGGGTGCGGATGGCTTATCAATAAGGGATCTTAAGATGTGTTTTCCCTTTTGTATAAAGCCACTCATAAATATAATCAATTCATGTATTTTAAATAATACTTTTCCCACCTTATGGAAAAGGGCTATTATAAAACCTATCTGTAAGATTAAGGATCCAAAGGAATTTAAAGATCTCAGGCCAATAAGCATCTTGTCAGTAGTGTCAAAGGTATTCGAAAAACTAATTTTTCAGCATATGAATCAATTCGTAGAGTGTAATAAAATAATTCCTTCATCTCAGTCAGGTTTTAGAAAGAATTATAGTACAATAACAAGTCTAGTTAATATGGTTAATAATATAAGACACAATGAAGAATTAAAAAATACAACGTGTATGGCTATATTAGATTTTAGTGAGGCCTTTGACACTATTGACCATGGTATGTTGTTGGCCAAATTAAAGTATTTTGGGTTTTCATCTGAGGCTTTAGAGTTTTTTGGCTCTTACCTTCACGACAGATCGCATTCCGTATCACTAGATAATCTTCAGCAATCTGAATTTCTAAAAATAAAATCAGGTGTCCCACAAGGTTCCATTATGGGACCATTGCTATTCTCAATTTATGTTTGTGATATGAATCGGTCAATACAACATTCTAAGATACAGCAATATGCAGATGACTCGCAAATATATATGCCATTTTATATTGAAACTATGCATGATGCTAATATTCGTTTTAATTCCGACATTGAGAGACTCGCACTATTTTCTAAAAATCATAATTTGCAAATTAATCCAGCCAAAAGTTGCTTAATTTTTTTTGGAGAAAATAGTTTAAATCCTAGTTTAAAGACCAATTTTTCTGTACAAATAGACAATGTTAATATATCTTGTGTTAATGAAACAAAAATTTTAGGTATCACATTCGATTCACAACTGACATTTCAAAGTCACATAATTAATAAAATAAAAATTGCGTATATGAGACTAAAGAATTTATATAGGCTTAAAAATGTACTACCTAATAAAACAAAGTACTTCTTATGTAATAGTTTGGTTCTTTCACTTCTTGATTATGGGGATATAGTTTAGATTGTTTAACTTTAGATATTTCAAACAAAATTCAGAAATTGCAAAATAGTTGTATGAGGTTTGCTTATAATATATCTTTTAGATCCCATATAACCCCTTTTTTAAATGAATATCAGATATTAAACGTGAAGAATCGAAGAAAATGTCATATGTACATTTTATTTTTAGAATTATAAGCTCTGGACAAACGCCATACCTAAAGGATTTATTTTCAAGATCCAACCATCACCATAATACAAGAAATATTCGAACTAACTTTTTAATGCCTCAGCACCGTATCAACCCAATGCATAAATCATTTAGTGTCGTTGCCGTACAAATGTGGAATAACTTGCCAAATCATGCTAAAATATTAACTTATTATACATTTTCAAAATTTATTAACATTAACATTTTCTTCTAACTGAACAGTTTTTGTAGTTTCTGTTTTATTTTTCTTTTTGCAATTGCTTTGTGTTTGGAGATACTGGTCTGAAAAAGTATAACATTATTTAATATTCTATACTGATATTATTTAGTTTTTATTTATCTATTTAGGATTATTCCACGTAGATGCTTGCGTATCTACGCTATTGGTTTTTATAATCGCGGGGTAATTCCTTTTACCACAAATATTTTTTATATATGTGTAGAGTCCTAAATGTATTAGTTTGGAATTATTTATTTTGTTGGTAATAAACTTTTTTGAATTTGAATTTGAATTTGAAGTCCATACAGTGCAGTGGTTCCGCTTCAATTAAAGAATCAGTTAAGTCCACTTTGCCCTTACTTGGAAAGCTAGAGGTTAGCCTTAGATTTTACATTTTTAACAATATAGTTAAATTGAAAATACCTAACATTGATATTTCGGCATATGCGAGCAACAAGTGTAATAAATAAAATAAAAAGAAATGGATAACTAATTTAAGTTAAAAATTACAAAGCTAAGACCAAAATTATTTTGAAATGATGCAGTGTTTATATAAGAGAAAGTTAGTTCATTCTGTGCCAGCTCCTTTCATGTCTTTACATATCTGTTTTCGCCGCTCAACCGCACAATTTGGGGAAGTGTCGGCATCGATAAAAGGTTTCATGTCCGGTGCACGCCAGCTTCAGACCCGGCGGGTAGAGGATATAAAGGTGCGTACAGACCTGACGGGACGCGCGCGCGACACGCACGCGACGCGCCGACCGCGCGCCTGCTACGCGAACGCGACGCGCACGGTTTTCTCGCGCGCCTGCTGTGAGTCATGTAGAGAGACGCGCGCGCCACGCGACTAAGTTCTATTGCACTTCTTCACTGATTCTACGCTCCTACTACTACCCGTCCACACTGCGCCTCGCTATTTCTTTGATCTGCCGTCGAAAAACCGACAGCAGACGGGTAGCGACGCGCCTCGGACAGTCGGCGCTAGCGCCGCGCGCGCGCCCCGTCCACACTTAGGAATTTTGGACTGTCGCGCGCGCGTCGCGTCAGGTCTGTACGCACCTTAAGGGGAATCCACGTTTCGGGAATGAACTTACTTATAATTATAAGTCCAATGCAGCAGTGACAGACGTTCGTTTTTCAAATCACTTTATTAGATTACTAGAGAAATCAAAAGCATAAAAAATAAACAAAAATCTAAAAGGTTAAAATAAGAAAATATTGTTGTTTTCAAACAGAAAATAAACCAACGCAAAAAACATAACATTTTCATCGTTTGGCAACACTGAGTAAAACTATACAAAGTTATACCTGTTAAAATGTACACATTTCAAAACTAGCCTAAAACAACGATGAGGAGATTTCTCTGCTATTATATAGTTGACATATGCGATGTGAGTAAAACTATTCAAGCATGTTTTGAGGTAGAAAAATTGCTACTTATTTATAGCTCACGTATATTAGTGTGATACAACAAAATTTTCTCTTGTGAAATGTAACTGTCTTAATAGAAAATTTAGAAACATCGAAAACAAAGTCACCCTTATTTCCTATAACTATGAAAATTTATTACGAAAGGAGTAAACAAAATATTTTAATCTAACAAGAAATTCCAAACAAACTCATAATAACGGTCTTAAATTTTTAAGAAGATTGGCAGTTTCTTGTTCAACTTTGGCTTTAAAATACGAGAGGAATAATTTTGAACAGGTCCAATTATTTAATTTAACGAAGCCCACGTCAAGAAGTCCTTATAAACTTTCTTAAATATATACAAGTTGCAGAAAAGTAACCGAAGCAGAAATTTTAATTGCTTCTTGCCTGGTTGGATTACTGAAAACCCTAAAAGGGTCGCAAATCCCTTGATTTATGTTGTCACAATATTTTGTTAAGCGAGATCAATATTTTAATTTGCTGCTAGCGACATAAATGAAATATTTGCAAATAATAATCTTATTTTATTGTTATATAAGAATATTACTAGATTTTACTTTCATTATTTAATAAACACAATTAAACGATTCTTCACCTTTACTGATCTGATTTTTAGTGCATATAATTTAGTTTAATCCATCTAATGATCCGCCCATTTGTAGCAATTTGCAATATATCTATTGGATCTATACTATAATATTATCTAATTATTGAGAAATAATGTCTGAATCTAAAACTTAAAAACATTACATTGGTAACCATTTTATAAAAGTTTATTATAGACGACAATCTTAAGGTGGTTATTATTGGCTATAGTGTCACAAGTATGATTATCATCAGTGAACGCATTTCCAGTTCAATGAAATTCAAACTTTGACGAATCAGAAAAAGCTTTCCTAGAAAGAGACGCAATGGTAAATTTATTATTTATATTGGTACTGTATCTAATGTGCCAATAATAGTGAGAGATATAGATATTGAATTCTTAACTTTAACTTTAACATTAAAATTGCTTTATTGTCATTAAAGAATTTACATCTCATTGACAAAGCACACAAAATTATTATCTAATACTACCTCAATATAAAATATTATCTAATAGAAAGTACAAAATGAAGTAAATATAACAAACAAAAATAATAAACTCGGAAAACAAACGAACATAAAATATAAAAAATACAATTAGAATGCCAGTATGCATCAAATCAAATGCAGAAAAGTTATATATTTATAAGACCAATCCAATTTAAAAGGAAATTTCGATTGAATATGTGAACATTCATAATAGTAAAAAAATAAAAATAACATATAACATTAAAATTTGATGATTAGACGCATGGTAGAAATCCCCGACCAGAAACACACAAAACACAACCATATTACTTACAACCGATCCTCAAAGTATTCAGATAATGTATAATATGCTTTACCAATCAATAGTTTTTTTTACCTCGGAACGAAACTTTGTCTGAGGCGCAATAGCTTTAATTTCTGTTGGCAAATAATTGAACATTTTTTGGCATTGTAAATGACTGACTTTTTTATAAGAGTGGTATTTGGTACAGGAGGAGGTACGTTATTAATATGTCTTATATCATATCTGGCTGCGGGCTTCAGTACTTGTTTTTGATCTTATGTATTAGACATACACTTTCCATTATAAATATGGATGTTAAAGTAAGTATTCTTATAGATATAAATAGCGGTCTACACGGATCCCTCCATTTCACCCTATACATGTACCTAATAGCTCGCTTCTGTATTACAAAGATCATATTTGTTAAATACT
>MU182053.1:186877-223831 GCA_016904865.1 Pissodes strobi
AAATTATGTTTATAAAAACAACTTCGAAACTGAAGAAGAACTTCGAAGATTGGTGCTCGAGGCTTTTGAGAGTATTACCCCAATAATGCTCAATAATGTGTTAGAAGCAACAGTAATGAGATGCTATTTATGTTTAGAAAATGATGGAAATCTTTTTGAACATCTCTTACCGACGTAGCTTCCACTTTATGTTATATTATAAAATAATAATAATAATAATAATAATATAATTGTTCTATTTATTTATTTAATTAACTTTTTATTGTTATTACGTATTGTTTACTGATATTGTGTATTGTTATTGTTTGTTGATTATTGTTGTTTAATTATTGGTTTTAACCCATAAGAAATAAAAAATAAAATAGGCCGTAGTTTTTTTTAAATAAATTGAAATAGCTTCCCGTAATAATTGTATTACAAAGCGATAGGCACGAAAACATTTAAGAATGCTTAATAAAGGTCTAAAACATAATTAAATCACAACTTGTGATACACCGTTGAATTCGGAATTAAAAGCACTTCCAGAGTTCGATTTCAAACAACCAGGGCCGTATTTAAAAGTTGATGGTGGACACCCGATAACGAAACGTCGGATTTTAAATTTAATAACGCCATCTTGTAGAGGGGAGAAAGTGCCTATGATAAAGTATCATTTATTTTAAAAATCTCCTGAAATAAACTCAGCAAAAAATAAAAAAATTTTTGCTAAAACTGGGTTTTTTACGGATATCTTCGCAACCAAAGTCTTAAGGCTTAGTTTGGATTAGTCTGTGGTTTATATAAAACTCTTTAACTTTTGCATTTAAAGTGTTTTGATATCTCTTAAAATAATCGGTGTGCAGGTCTCTAAATATACGCGCCTAACCCTGTACATACACTTCTCTGTATTGTACCATATAAATAATAATATCCAAACTCCCCGCAAGCGAGTCGTTTCTTAATTTCGTAAAATCTGTTCGGAAATATCAGTCACAAACATGCTATTTTACTGGCTCAAAGAAAATTGTTGTTTTACTGTTTAAATTGTAAGACAAGAATAAAGGATCATACTAAGGATATACCCAAGTGCACGATTCTTTTGAAAAAATATGAAAAACTTAAAGGCGATTCTAGTAAAAAAGACGAAAAGCTAGAAAGCAAATGCTCAGATATATTGCAAGAGCTTTAGGGTGAAATGAACGATCTTGTCAAGGAAAATGGGGCAAAAGCTGAATATATTGAAAGACTTCACAGGATTACTCGAGATTTTGAGCCTAAATAGGAGCATACAGCTTTACCGAACGATCGAAAAAAGAACTTCTTAATTTGTACGAAAATGTATCCAGATTGATTAACACAAACCTTGGCCTCATCAAATAACTGGGAGAGTTTCGTAGTTCTGGAAATAGATTTAAGCAAGATTTGAAGGATTTCGATGAGAACAACTTAAGCATATTAACAGCCTTTATATACAGGACATTAAAAAAATTAAGGTAAATCTCCTACATTTTAGAGAGGAACATAACCCAAGCAAAAGGTAAAAGTGACCACGGCGCTCAAATGACCCATGCCCATTTATTCTACCGCATATGAAACGCATGTATTAGGATGCTGGTAGTGGAATTTTTCCTTCGTTTTCCATTGATTGACTGTAAAATGGTACCTACCCGGTTGTTTACGCTATGTTTTTTCTTGTATTTAGTGTTTGCTAAATGTAGTTTTTTCGTCAAAATTGTTGTTGGACGATTCAAATTGTCAGTGGGATGCTGAAATTTTAGTACCTTTAGCTCAGTTAGCGACAAAAATAAAAACTGAATAGTAGATTACGTGGGGAAAAAATGACCAATATTCATGTACCAATTCCATTCATTGAAGATACGGAACTAGTTATTGAAAACCTTTCTAATCCTATTTCACTCGATATTTTTTGTTTACTACTTCAGATTAATATGTATGCTCAAAAAGAATTTACCACGAAAGGCAAAACATAGGAAAAACTAATCTAGATGAAGTTAAGGCGTTTTTGGGATTAAATCTCCTAATGGGGATAAAACAATATTCCAGTTGTGGAGATCATTGCAGCACGGCGCCTGATCTACATGATCCCTATAAAGTCGGATAATGACGCTACACCGGTTTGGTTGGCTTATATCGCACGTTAATTTAATTGACAAATGTGTTATTCCAGCAAGTGCATAGTAAGGCAGTTCCCGAAGAGCTAGTTTTCAAAATTGTCTTCAACCAGTTTTCAAAATTGTCTTCAACCACATGAAAAGGTAGCCTTGGATGAATCCATGATATGATTTAAAGGTAGTGACTCCATAAAACAATAAATGCTGAAAAAAAAAACGCAAAAAGGGGGAATTGGATGTGGATGTGATGTGATTCATTTGGGTATCTATTTCTTATATATAATTCATTTAGTACTTCTCAACCAGCTCGTAGTTCTTTTTTTGAAGAGGCACACATTTATTCAGTACTTTGTTACAACAATATTCAATCAGCTGGAACAAAGGGTTCTGAACTTGAATGTCACTTTCCCTCACAATAATTATAAAGCTGGGGCTCAACAATTTCCTCCAACAACTTAAGGTGTCTATATTCTGTCAGAAAATTTGCAATTACCAATGAAATTGTGTCATATTTAAAAAAAATATATAGATCAATTTGCCCAAAATACAATTCAACTAGCCAAGACCACTTATTACGGCAGAAGAATATCATCAAAAAGTAATTGACATGGAGAGATTTGGGATATAGTGGGTAACCTGAAAGGAAAAACATGTAAACAAATAAATTCAGCTGAAATAAATCTAGATATATTTTACTCATATTGCTGTAATATCGCAAGACCTAGATAATACCATTTGTAAGCAAGCAATGTCTGATCCTATATCCTTGTCCTCTTTTAACAAATTTTTTGGTATCAAACTGTTTCTTTTCCAATCCAGTTAAAACAGAAGAATTAAAATTTTTCTTGTCCTTCCCAGTCTGGCTGTATATGTTTTAGGCCATAAATCTTTTAGCTCACCTCTTTTTAAAAAAAACAGAATCATTCCAGTGTGTAAAGAAAGAGAGAAAGAGTTACCTTAAAACTAGGTGGCAATATTTCACTGTTGCCTACATTCGGTAAGGTTGGTCAAAAATCATTAGGGAGCAAATGGTGGCTTTTCTA
Organism: Pissodes strobi; assembly: GCA_016904865.1. Lineage (NCBI taxonomy): Eukaryota > Metazoa > Arthropoda > Insecta > Coleoptera > Curculionidae > Pissodes > Pissodes strobi. The sequence continues at coordinate 190,032 of MU182053.1, forward strand.
GAACAAAATCTGCTATTGCTTTATAATCAGCTTGAATTTCAATCCTCAAAAAATAAGAAGGATATCATTTTTAGAGTCCTAGAACAGATATGTCTTCGACTTGATAACAATGAGAAGGCCACGGCAGTGTTTTGTGACTTGACAAAGACTTAATTAAGTAATTGTACGTAAAACTACATTCTTCGATATAGGTAGGATTTCTACTCTATTGTCTTTGTTGGACCTTACCAAAGGTACCGCCTCACTAGTGTCAGCAGTAATTGTAGTGGATTTTCCGATGATCTTTACCTTAATAATTAGATTGTCGGCGAGTTTCCCTAGACTTTTCATGAATAGTGTTTCAGATAGCTTGAATATTAGCGCCGACATTTCACATGGGCCTATTTTGAGACCATGGTTTGTGCGCATCATTTGTCAATGATGCCACAATAATTTGACATAATAAAGATACGGACATACTGACTACCATGAAGAATAACGACTTAGCGAGAATTAAGATGACTTTTAAATGTAACCTCTGTAATGCTTATCTGGATATCATTGTTTTGGCACAAGCATGGGGACCAAGTATCTTGGTCTATATGTTGATGATCAACTCAGATTTGACAAACACATTGGACATTTATGTAAACAAAATTCATCAGCATGTTTTGATGTTAGAACTGTCGAGGCTGAGCTGAGTGAATCGGTTGAGTAACAACTTAGGTAGGAAGACATCAGCTGCTTCTGGGATCATTGATCCTTAACATTTTTAAACATTATATTTATTCTCCAGAAGCGTGCTATAAAGTCAGTATGTGGTCTTAGCACACGAATCTCGTGCAAACCATTCTTTGTATCTATTTTAACCTTGCCTTATATTCAAATTTAGAATCTATGTATCTACTGCAGAAGAAGCACTCGTCTAATATTCAGGCTCTCTCTTTAGTCAATACTAGAAGATCACATGTATTTGTCCTAACAATTCCCACATATTTACTTACTTTTGACCATGGCTTTTTACTCTGTATCGCAATTCTCATTTCTTCTGCCTAATAGTTTTTAGTTTTTAAATGTTTAACAGTATTTTAAGATAAATAAATAAAAGTTGTGAAAGAATGTTTTATGATGTAAAAAACCTCTGAATATAATTTTTTAATCGTACCGTCAAATACATTAGTACCTTTCTTTAATTAAAATAACCATAATGAGTTTGCGTTCTTCTTATATTTTGTAACATCCTGTAGGCGAAGATAATTTATTACTATTGAGAAATATATGTTGAACTCTATTATATGAAAAATTGTTACTAATTTTATTGTAAACACAATAATTAATTGGCAATAAAATTTAAAAATCATCACTTTTAAGCTAAATTTTGAAGTAAGCTATGAACGCTAGGATTTTGGCACAATAGTAAAACAGGGTTCTTTTGGTACGAGTTATAACATATTAGATAATCAGTGTTCTCTATTGAAAGTCAAAATACAATAAAAACCTGTCACGCCTATAAGTCGAGATCAGTGTTTCCACGGGTCCAGAGGAGAACGCGTCTCGTCTCAAAATTAAGTCAAATATCCTTTAGATGAGACGACACAGTAGTGAAAACTTTCTGATATCGTCTCCGATTCAAACTCTGCTCAGTCTTTTCGTTTTCAAGATTTCTAGAAATCTTTGGCTTATAACACAGAATAAAAGTGAATTTAGTAATAGTTTTGACCTGGTACGATCGGCCGCGAGATTTAGAAACCTCAGCGGCTAAATATAATTCTAAAATTTAATTTCGCTTAAAATACATCAGTTTCAAAAATAGTCTCACGGCAATTTTGCACGCGTTCTCAAATGATCTTGTTGCAAATGTGCGCATCACCATGACCATTGCCTAGCAACGTGACTGACGTTTCTTGACCATTGTTGATGTTTCTTCGATTCATCGATATTGTCGGTTTTCGATTGATCGATTGGTTTCTTTTCGATGAGAGCAGAGACATGGAGGTTGCGTGCGGATTTGTGCACGTGCTGCACCTATTCCGCTTTTGCTTTTTGCACAGGAGGTACCTGAAATAAAAGATCAAATTTTAAACTAAATTATCTTATCTGCGACAATCAACATTATTTTTGAATATACAAACATTCAAAATGGTAAAAATTTAAATTATTATTGTGTTATTTATTGGTATTTGTACATATTTGTACATATTATAATAATCTCAGGTCTAAATGTAAGGAACTCTCTAGGCTATGTTATCAACAATATATTCATAGTATAGAGCAGGGTATGCATAATAATATCAAGACTTTCTGGAATTTTATTAAAAGTAAGAATGCTTGCAGGGGCATACCGCAGGTGATGACACTTGGCAATGCAGATTACTCTTCTGGATCTGATATTGTGTATGCTTTTGTGTCCCTCTTCATGAAAACGAAATTTACTGCTCTAACACCAACTTGAATATTAGTTCCTACAATTTCAGCATTTTGGACGTATTGACGCGACTCGATAAAATTCATTTAAAAAAGGGTCCAAGCCCAGATGGACTCACTGCAAATTTTTTAAAAGTAAGCTCTTTTTCACTTTCAAGGCCCCTCTGGTTAATATTTATTAACTCTATGGTTAATGGAGTTTTTCCAATTGTTTGGGAACTTATATATCCCCCATATATAAAAACTCTGGCAGTAAATCTTGTATTAAAAATTATAGACCCGTTTCAAAAATATCTCTTATATCAAAAATAATGGAGTCAATAATAACTGACTTTATGGCGGACTCTTTTAGAAATATTATAATATCGAAGCAACATGGATTTTGTAAAAATAAATCAATTACTAACAATATGTTGCTTTACACCGAATATAATCGGAGGCCCTGGAGAAAGGCAATGTTGTGGACTCGGTCTACACCGATTTATCAAAGGCCTTTGATAAAATAGATCATCGGTTGCTCTTGAGTAAATTGTCTGGTTATGGGGTTCATGGCACTCTTTTGCAATGGATCAATTCATATATTTCTGGTCGAACACAAGTTGCCAAAATAAAGAATCACTTCTCAAAAGTCGTAAGTGTTATTTCGGGGGTTCCTTAGGGGGCACATTTGGCCCAATTACTATTTAATATCTATATTAATGATATATGTAATTGTTTTTTATCATCTGAATATATTTTATGCGCGGAAGATTTGAAAATTTTTAAAAGGATTAACAGTGACAGTCACATTGTGCAGTTTCAGGAGGACATCGACAGATTTTGTGACTGGTGTGTTAGGAACAAAATGGTCCTTAATACTGATAAATGTAAATATATCCAATTTTCTAAATCTCTTAACACGGTGCCTAATAATTGTCAAATCAACAAATGACATTCAGCGTGTCAATCTCATTAAAGATTTTGGAGTATTTTTCGACTCAAAGCTCACATTCTCCCATCACATAGATAGCTGTCGTAACAAAGCTTTAAAAATGATAGATTTTAAAGAAACACAAAGGACTTCAGAAACACCAACTCGATTAAATTGCTTTACACGTCTCTTGTAAGATCACACGTAGAAAACTGTACTAGTGTGTGGAGTCCTTACTACCAAATTCATATAGACAAATTGGAGTCTGTACAACGTAAATTTTTTCGATATGTAGCATTTAAAAAAGGCATAAGAATTACAAGATCAATCGACTTACCTGTAAGGAAGATCGATCGGAATTATCCGAGCATCTCCGCCATCCCTCATTACACTTTGTAGTATACAACTTTTTCCCAATCGGTACAATTTTTAAAGAAGTTATCTAAAAACATGGTGATTCGGCCGACCCACAGACGCGTATTTGGTTCATCTAGCTGGCCAAAAGTGTGTTTTATAAAAATCAATAAATCTAAAAACAAAATGCGCTTCTAGAAAGTTTATTGTTGCATGTTGATCGGCTCGACAGTCGAAGTAAAAAATAGCCCGTATTTAAAATAGGCAATTGGCTTGTATTGTCGTATTTTTTCGTAGCCGTTTTAAATGTTAGTGTGTTAATTCTGTTTATTTCGGTTAAAGACTAATTATGGATCCTGTTGAAGCAGGTAAGTGTTTATTGTATTTATAATGTTAATTTGTTATAAATACATTTTTGACTTAGTTAAACATTATTTAAAATATTATCCTGTTTTAATTTATTTTGCACCGAATCGTAACCAATTTAAAATATTTTTTGTGCTTCAGGGTGCGTCCCGATGGTTATTTTGATATAGATACACGGAATAATATGTTCGCTAACTTATTCCATTAAACATAGCCGCAATTTTTGGCAACTTTCGAAATTTAGACGACGATATTATGCCATTGTAAAAACGCGTAAATTGAGACTTTTGTAAAAATGTCGTTTTGTTTTCAAGTGTCTTTTTGTTCTAGGTTCATCAGGGGTGGAGATATTTACTCGTTTGCAATTGTTTAATATGATGCAATAACAAAATTTACCCACTTTAAGTGAAAAACTAGAATATATTGAAAATTACCTCTTACATTACGAGAAATATGAAGAAAAAGAAATACAAGAAATAAAGTTCGACAAACATGTCTCCGTCGTTCCACTAAAACATGGTTCCCACCTCGGTCTGGTGTGATGATGAGTTCAGAAAAAAACTTGGGTTAATAGTTGATGTACCAAAGCCCGAATTTGGAAGCACCAATAACGGGAATACAAGTAGACCCTTTTTTGATGTCAGAGCAATTGTCTCTAAGATACTAAGTATTGATAAAGATCTTATATATCGTTTTAAAGTGATATTGGAAACTATTTTGTGTGGACATAAAATTAACACCCAGAAATTTTCCGAATACTCTATAGAGACCGCTATATTGTACGTACAGCTGTATTCTTGACATCCAATGGCCCCAATAGTACATCAAATCTTAATTCATGGCACGATTGTTATCGAACATTTTTTGCTAGCTATTGGTCAGCTGTCCGAAGAGGCTTCCCAGCCAAGGAATAAACATTTTCGCAATACCACCATAAAAAGTTTTCCAGAACATCCTGTAATCTGGACGTGCTTAACAGACTACGTCTCAGTTCTGATCCGTTTCTATCGGGCATGAGACCATTACACAAAAAAAGTCACTACCATAACTACCATATTTAAAAGAGACACTGGAACCAATGAACCAATTTCCCTGAAGTCATCAAATACATCTGGTGGTGATGATGACGATGAGGATGATGATAGTTTCAATATTATATCTGATGAAGAACCGTGGCATTCATCACCTACCGACTAATACTTTATTTTTTGTTTATTCATGAATTTAAATAAAAAAGTTTATATATTACTAATTTCATAGATGCCTAATAATTTGTTAATAAATTTGTAGATCAGATCACATATTTGACTTTTTCTTAAACATCACACCAATTTACTCAATTTGACGCTCTTCTAGGTTCTTAACACGTTTTTAATCAAGTAAATCACATAATTAATTTTGGCCAGCTAGATTGACGAAATAACCCACTGTGCGACCCTGGCTAGCCGCTCGAGCTGATGCGTCATTACAATTTTGGTTCGTGAGATTTTTGATTACATTGCCATTGGGGTGATAGGGAGAAGGTAAAGACTAGGTGGGTTTGTAATGAGGGATGGCGGAGATGCTCGGATAATTCCGATCGATCTTCCTTACAGGTAAGTCGATTGATCTTGTAATTATCCTTCGCATCTCCGCCATCCCTCATTACACTTTGTAGATGTTTAAAGTATTTGCGATGTAATCTACATTAACTGAAAATTGCGAGTTTTCTGTAGTCCTAGATTTGTAAGGCCCTTTTTATAAACTAAAATTCAAATTTATAACCATTAGATTTAATAACACACATCATGAAGGTACATATATCATGTTTAACGCTTAACTGATATTAACCATTAACTTATTTTTAATACTATACCAATATTCTTATGTAATATGATAACAAGTTGGTAAGTAAGTTATAACTGTAGCTTAATATTTATGATTCCTTAGAATTTATGGTTCAATAAACAAGATGCCAATCCAGTGGGATTACCCACGCCAAGTTTTTTATAGAATTTTGAGAATACTTTTGATTTTTCTGTAGAGCCAGCTGTCTTCTGAATGGTTTGTAATGTAACTCCCATTCTTTGAGCTGCTGAAGTTGCCCCGTGTCGCGTGCTGTGTGCCCCAAAGATTTCCGTGTTTATACTGCTGGCTTTTATTATTAACTTGACCCATCTGCTAATGGTTTGACTGCTGTTTGGGTGATAAGGCTTTTTGTGAGTGAGTATTACATTTTTTTTGGTTTTGCTACTTGTGGTATCGATTGCATCTGCAAATGCAACGATCTATTAGCATATTTACAGTATCTGTGAATGCCGTAATTTCTGTTTTTGAACAGAAAAAATAGGTATGTTCACTAGCTGCAACTGCAATTGCAGACAGTGGAGGGTACGATCGATTGTATCTGCTAATACAACGAACTATTCACCTTTTATTGACTGGTAGCACCCTTTTTCCTTTTGTGCGTTCTATGTAAGTCTCTAATAGTGTGGCTATAGATAGTTCAGGTTGATTAATAAAATAAGGTAATATCAAACTAGGTTGAAGCCTGTTTAAGCCACTTGCTGTTATTTTATCCGGGAATCTGATTTCAATTATGTATTCATATTTAAAAATATTGTCTATTTTTACTTCCGGGTTGTCCGTGATTTGTGTGCCGTTATTAGTATTAAGAGTGTTACTAGCTTTAAAGTTAGATTTGTAGATTTAAGAATTCGTGAGGGTACATGCTCTTTGAGGGCTGTAGAACTGGGTAGGAATCCCAAGTAATTGAGTATTTTGATTTTGGGGGTCTTATGTTAAATGTTCCATTGAGAAACCGTTTTATAACCGCTTCGTCTTTTGTTTGAGTAGGATGACTCCGAAGACAATTGAATGTTTAGGAGCTCAAGAATAAGTCTACGGTTTTATTATATATTTGTTGGCGCTTAGAAAAACAGAAATTCCCCTATTTATTGTATTTCCGTATTGTTTTGAGGGCGCTATCTGTCAATGAAGAAATAATCACTTTTATCGCTTCATTAGGTACGCTTTGTTATAGAAAAGCTCTCCTGACAATGGGAAGTTTCATAATTTTTTTTTTATTTATTTATTTATTTATTTATTTTTTTATTTTTATTTTTTTTTATTTATTTATTTATTTTTTTTTAATTTTATTATTGCTGATTTCGATAGCCCATGAAAGATAAGTGAACACATGTTTTTTCTTTTTTCCCTAAGCCGAAAAATGAGGCAGATACAACGCCTTGAGATGTGCTTATGACGTCATAATACACATGAATTGTTACGTCACACCATGCATAGTATATCTATATATACAAAACTAAAAACTGGTATAGCTCTTGTAATATTCATCTTTAGTGGAAATAAAAAAATACGTATCGATATTTTTTTTTTGTTTTTTTTTCACTGTTCTATAGTTTGCAATAAAAAATAATCAGTTTAATTTCTCAGGAACTTCCTAATTTCCCTACAGCCAGAGAAATTTTCTTCCACAATGGTTGTTTCTCTCCGCAAGGATATGTGAGTTAGTATTTTTCAGGGTAAAGATAATAGACTGTTCTACCAGTAGCTCCCTTTTCTCTTGTATAAACCCCAAAAGTGAGCATGGTTGCGGGGGAATAACTACGCTTTTTTCGGAATTTATATAAAACCTAAATCTTGTAATGTTTATGTAATTTTATTTATACTTTTAAGCAATTCTCTTTTGAATTACCAATAACTAGCCAATTGTCTAAGTAGAGTACAGTTTTTATACCCTTTAATTTTACATATCTTACAACTGGTTTCAATTTTGTGAAAAGATATGGAGCTGTACATAAACCAAATGAAACACAATTAAATTGGTATAGTACGTTGCAAAAAACGAATCTTAACAACTTTTTTTGACTACTGTGCATAGGGATAAGGAAACATGCATCTTTAAGAGATCAGTTTTCCCCAAGAATGCGTATTTTGAAATTAAAATTTTTGCCGTCCTATGTAGTTCTATTTTGCTAACCGGAGTGGTGAAAGGGATTTTATAATCCTGTACCCACGCTATTATTGAACTGTTAACCTTTAATTTCTGCTAATTTTGAACGTTTTCTAGTTCAGACGGTTGGCTAATTAAATTATTGAAAGGGAGGCTAAGGCACTAATCCCACGGACTATAGTTGTTTCTGTAATTGATGCCAAGACAAGCAGGATTTAGTACTCTCTTCGAGATTTAATTTTGATGGTCTGAGGACTTAAAGTTGGCAGCTGGTGGATACTTCTCTATCATACTGTTTTTTTTTTCTTTTAGTCTAAACTATCTGAGTATGTAGTTCTGGCCTCGCAGGCGTGATTTTTTTTTCTACACCTACACAGCTAGGTGGTCGTTACTTTGTTTAGGACCATCTGGTGCTTCTGATGTTGGTAAGTCTTGATTCGGATAAGTTATTTCCTCAGCTAGCGTGAGAGGATCTTCTAATGCATTTGCAAATGCAAAAGAGTTTCCTTGGTTTTGCTACTTATGATATCGATTGCATCTGCAAATGCAACGATCTATTAGCCTATTTACAGCATCTGCAAATGCTGCAATTTCTGTTTTTGAACAACAGGTTTATGAATATGTTCACTATCTGCAACTGCAATTGCAGACAGTGGGTACGATCGATTGTATCTGCTAATACAGCGAACTATTCACCTTTTTGCTTGCTGCTTAACCCTGGTTATGCTTTCGACTGCATCTGCAAATGCAACGATTTTTAGCATATTTACAGTATCTGCAAATACTGTAATTTCTGTTTTGAATAAAAACCAAGAGTGTAATAATTCGCTACCTCCAATGCAATGATTTTATGTAAGAGGGTTGCAATAGTATGGTGGGTATTTGTTTTTGTATCTGCAAATACATAGCACTATACCGTTTTATTTTTGTCAGTACATATATCCTTTACATCGGCAAATGTAGGGATATAGTGTGCCTCTAACTACTTTACATAATATACCTACTAGGGTAGAGGCTGTTGGGGGCCCTTCACATCTGCAAATGTGAAGGCCAATTTTAGTTAAAGTTAGTCGCATCTGCAAATGCGAATTTGTAAATAGGTATTATTATTTATTAACATCTCCTGCAAGCAATGTTTACTCCAATTTTTTCCCTCACCGGACGGCTCATGTCAACACGAATTGTTTAAAATAATGTGTTACGGTTTTACATTGCTTCGACAAAGCCGAACGATAACATTCCGCCTTTTTCCCTTAATTTTGGGTTAGTTTTGGTTAGCACTTTTAGTTCTTGTTGATTGAGCCTCTGTTGCGAGCAAGCCAACGGAGGGCCATGCAAAGCTATAATAATACCCAACTTGGGATTTAGTCGCTCGTAAATTATGCGTCAGCTTGCCTTTGTGGTTAGTTTTTAGAGGTTAATTTCGTGAGAAAAGGGCACTCTTCGACTTACTCAAATTTTTTTTTTTTAATATTTTTTTTTTATTATTATTATTATTTTTTTTTTGAATAGTATTTGTTAATACAGTAATAGCAATAATTACAATATACATAGTCCTTATTCCTCTAGACAGTGTTTTTGAACACTGGTATTGAGGATAATTGCATTTTAGTAATAATAACAGTATGATTTCCTATAAACTCTCTAGTATTGTGGCTATGAATATCCTTTGAAAATATTATGATAATATTTTAATTTTGAGTTTTATTTATTATCCTGTAAATAAGTTTATTCTGTTCAAATTCTAATACCTTATGTAATTGCCATACTCTTAAATTTTCATATAGATCTGCAGCATGAGTCAGTGGATCATAATTAAATATAACTTTGTTTTTTGTTTTGCAATATTTGCATCGAATCGAATTGTAGTTTATAGTCCCACATGTGCCCCATACGGGGATCAAATATCGAAAAACGAATGATACGAAGGCATTATAACTATTTGTTTCTATTTTTTATATTCCTTTATATGGTATAAACGTTTTATTCTATGTAAACCATTAATAAATGTGCAGGCCGACCGGTATATATTTCCTCCTTTTGATTGTGTTATGCAAACACTTTTTGTGATTGAATCGTATTTCTTTGGTAGGATGTACGATTAGACGAGATTACTAGAGAACGGTTCGAATGTATATATTTCCTCCTTTCCGAGCAAGACGTATCACTAACACTTCACTATACTAGAAATACGATTTCTAGGCATTTTTCTTTTTAAAACCAAAAGAAAGAACCGATTTACGGATTCTTGCTTGTCACCGACCGGTACAAAATTGTAATGACGCATCAGCTCGAGCGGCTAGCCAGGGTCGGCCGAATCACCATGTTTTTAGATAACTTCTTTAAAAATTGTACCGATTGGGAAAAAGTTGTATACTACAAAGTGTAATGAGGGATGGCGGAGATGCGAAGGATAATGGAAAATATTAATTATGTTGAACTTGAAGAGAGTCTTGAACTAAAGCAATTAAAATACGCAGGAAAATATGTGATATTGTTTTAACCCACAAAGTTATAAATGGGCAATTAAATTCCCCAGAACTATTAAATAAATTTCAACTTTATGTTCCTCCGAGATTTTTAAGAAATCAACGAACTTTTTACTTGTGTCAGCATAGAACTCTTTATGGAGAGAACTGCCCAATAAATAGAATCATAAAAAATGCAAACAAATTTGAGGGGGACATTACTTTTTTAACGAATCGCTGAATTGTCTTACGTTATTCTTGAAGAGGCATTACAGTACTAATGACTAATGTTTTTTTGTAAGGTTCCTAAACATGTTAAGTAATACATATATATTTGTTTTAACTATACCACCGATTGTTCTACTCGATGACTATACTTAGATTTAGTTTATCTAATTTTAGTTTTACTTCTTGTTTTATTTTTATTACTCCTGTACGAATGGGCTTAGCCCGTGTATGAATAAATAAATAAATAAATAAATAAATAAATTATGATTGAGAAAAAAATATCACACTTTGCTGGATTCGAATCAGCGCGCAGTGTTTCGGCCAATGGGCAAAAATCAGAATTTGACATATCGGGTACAAAAAAAAACAACTCAAGCTTACAGAGTAATAATTAATAGCTAGTTAAGATTAGCAGTTAAAATAAGAGCACGTCACTCCGGTTGTGGGGTAATCGTTAAAAGTTGCCTCAAGTTGTAAATGATGTAAATGCGAGTTGCTTAAGTTTGCCCGTGAATAAATAAATAAATAAATAGCTATTTTAACAACTGGTTAATTGACAATTATTAATTTTCAAGGAATTCAATGGCGGACATTAGGAAGTTCCAGTATAAAATTGTTTGGCTAAGTAAAAAAAAAGCTTGTTCGATAAGTTTGGATTTAGGTTTGCTTTATTTAGTTTCTAGTAGTTTGGGTTCGCTTCAGAGCGCAGAACAAAAAAGTCAGGAAAATAAAAGTATTAGGTGGATACCTTGGCAGGATTCAAAATTTAGATGAGGTCTAAGTCTAAATTAGAAAAGTGTAGTATTTTCAAAATATCTTTTGAGAGCGTAAATAAAGTCGGCCCTATAAAGGGTTGCAAACAAACCGACATAATATCAAAAAGCATATCAGTAACAAGTGCAGAGATGAAATTATTGTTTATTTTGAACGAATAAATCATAAAACGAGCTTTTCATAAACGCAATTTTGTTTTATTTGCGGCTTTATATTGAAAGTAATATATAATGGATATATTAATAATTCGAGAGTTTATTTATGACTACCACGGCATAGCATTTGAGGAATATAAAATATTCAAGCAAATAGTTTCGTATTGACATGATGTATATCAATAATGGAGATATAGCGTTCGACCAAACACTAATCTTGATTTACGTTTTTGTTCATTGAGTTTTTGTTTTAGAGATAATTAACTGAATGCTATTTATAACATAGTATATTAGGGATGAAACAATAGTGGATGAATGTGAATTAATTTAATTAACTATATAAGCGTCTGGCAAGTTTTAAAGCTATGTTCCCTTCAAATATATTTGCGACTTATGAATTCTAATTAATTCATTGTTAGAAGCTTGTAAATGGAACTTTTTCAAATGTATACGTATTCAAAATGGCTTTGAAAAGTCTTTCAGGTGGCATTCCAGATAATTCTGAAAATACTTAAAAGAGGATGCTGAATACGGCTGTTAGAACATAACAGTTAGGACAAATAAACTTTTCTTTGTCATCTTTACTTAAGCCTACACAACTTTCGTGAACATATCGGCAGCAAACTATACACAAGCGCATATCTTCTACACGGCAGGTGTCGCAAAGGAATCAAAACCACGATTCTTTCGATTTTTTTTGGGTATTGCCCAATGTTTCTTTATTGACTTTGGCTAATGTCAATTTTGGCTTTGGTGCAAACAAATCTTTAGTAACATGCTGGGCTTTACTATTCAAAGCTGGCTTCCTTTTTACCGTGGGCAATTTCCAGGGTAATTAGCAGTCCTGTGTCTTTAAGCGACTTGTTTCAGACGTCAGCGTCGGGAGTTGAATTCGTACTCTCATTAGACCTTGTGGTTTCTTTTGTAACCGTAGGATTTTTTGTTTGTTTATTCTTTAATGCAACAAGTGGAGGTTATTCTTCAGCGCTGCTGTCACGGGTCTCGATGCCAAATGTTCTAATTTGTGTAGCCCGTTTCTCTTTTTGATTGATTTTTCCTGAAATAGCAAGTTTTTTTTAACGTTATCAAATATTCATCTTCAAACCACGATTCTTCTTTCGATTTTTTTAGGGTATTGCCCAATGCTTCTTCATTGACTTTGGCTAATGTCGATTTTGGCTTTGGTGGAAACAAATCTTTAGTAACTTGCTGGGCTTTACTATTCAAAGCTGGCTTCATATATACTAAGTGAAATAACCTTTGTTTATTTCTCACATTGAACTAGGACTCAAGGTCAGGCAAAGCTACATTGACTGCAAATAATTTACTTATATATAATAATAGGTAAGTAGTTATTCAGATGCCCCTGAAGTGGTGAAGGACCTCTCTTTAGTTGTAAATATAATGACGGCATTCGCGTATGATAGGTGAGATCAATCTAATCTATACTGAACCAGGGTTCAAGACCAGACAAAGAATGTAGGTACTAATTTGTTCTTCGGGTGCCTGCGTTTAAGCATCGTCGGATTCCTTTTCGAAATGATTTGCAGATCGTCAACATTTAACAGCCAGTTATAAGGAGTTTTTACTATTATTATTATTTAGCTTATTATTACGGCGGAAGTGTTCGAATAACTTCAGTGAGGCCCTCGTAAATGTTCATTCTATAACTAAATTATAGCTTGGAAGGAACTATACCTCCGAACAGGTATTCAATTTAACGAAACGCTTGCAGCAAATTTTATTTCACTACGAACAGCGAGAATTGTCATCGAACTTCAATTTCGTGATTTAGAAGCAAAAGTAAGTTGCCAATTTCCAACCTGGTAAAAGTGCTTAGTGCAAAAGAACGACTAAATTTTATCTTCCTGAAATAGTGGCAATTTATGGGGATATTTTAGCTTATTTCCCAAAAGGTTATATTCGGCATGGCTATGACGGTACATTTTATATATACATAAATTTATAACAATGCAATAAACAAATAATGAGGATATACAACAAAGAAAATACATTAAAAATAAATTACAAAGGTATCACATATGATACTAGGGAACCGAGGATGTTAATATTGGGAATCAATTCAATTAAGCGAGTCTGCTAGTACTCGAGACACTGATGTGTAAACATAATATGTCCTATATCGACATTATGGACATGAAAATCTAATATCGCCCTAGCGGCTAGCTTTTTAGAAGCGCCACTTGAGTCGTTGCAATCGCGGCCGTCCTAGCTTAGCTTGCTCCTCAATGCGCATGGGTTATGATGCCATTTCCGCCCCCACATTTCCGTCCCATTTGCTGAGATTTACCCTCATACCGCCACGTAAAATATTTACACATCAATAAAAGAGGCATTTTATGTATTTCATTGTAAAGAATTCAGATTTATTGTTAGAAAATTGATTGAAATGTATCATCTATTTGAAATCCCTTGTAACATATTGCTATCATATTATCAGTATTTTAACATATGCCATTCTTAATATCTGTAAAACATAAGTTTAGCAGTGTACGAGCACTTTTATTTCAAAACTGATTAGTTTATCGAATATGTAACAATTTTATGTTCATTTTCTCTTCCTTAATAACAAAAGAAATGTTAAGTTTCTAAAACTTAATAATATATTTTAGAAAAGTAGTACTAAATATATAAGGCCGATTTTAATTTCTTATCGTAGAGATTAGAGTAGGTAATAAATTATTAATGACACCACTGTGCCTAGCTTTGAGGATTACAAAATATTTAGCACAACGTATTTTGAATATATGTAGGCCACAGTGCGGCGCAGACGCATGTCTGCGTGTGTGCGTCAAAGATTTGGTGAATGTTTGAGCCCAACGAAGGTATGGTATTTTTAAGTGAAACATATCAATATGGTGATCATCCACCTTCTTTACTTGTATTAGTTTCGGACCCTATTGCGACGAGCCCTGCGGTCTCGCCGAGTTTTTGTTGGTGCCCACCGAGAGGGCGGCGCAGACGTATGTCTGCGGCCGTTACGTCAAAGATTTGGTGAATGTTTGAGCCCAACGAAGATATTGTATTTTTAAGTGAAACATATCACAATATGGTGATCATCCACCTTCTTTACTTGTATTAGTTTCAGACTCTATTGCGGCGAGACTGCAGGGGTTTTTATTGCTGCCCACCTCTTACATTAAAAAATTAAATTATTTGCATCTATTACGTGTCACTTTGGTAAATATTTGGGTCTAACGAAAATATTGTGTTTTTAAGTGATAACATATCAATATGGTGATGATCCACCTTCTTTATTTGCTATTACGCATTGAAAACTCGACACTTTTTCGTATTATGTATACCAGGTTGCATGAGAGACTTGAAAAATATTAGTAACTTTTTATATTACACAAACTACGGTTTTATAAAATAAGTATTATAAGTATTATATTATTATATAATTTATTTAAAAATTCGCAACCATCATATATCTGTAATATTAATCGACTTATTGATTGTATTTTTTAAGCAAAAACATATCAATATGGTGATCATCCACCTTCTTTTCTTGTTTTAGTTTCGGACTAAACCCCCCAGGACTCACCGCAATAGGGTCCGAAACGCTTTTATAGTTTTCAGTTTAAAAATATATCGATAAATAAGATAGTAAGATCAAAAAGGTTATGTTATTGTTGTTTGTTGTTCCATGTGCTTTCGATTTTTAAAGTATTTTTCAAAAAGTAGTCAAATATAATTTATATGAATGTTTGCAATTGAGTATTGAGACTGCCTGGATTGTGTGGAACTGGTGGGAACCGGATTATTCATTGTTGGTGTTGAGTGAAAATAGTGGCAGCATAACTCTAACCTAACATGCCGAATAAAGTTTGCTACAAGTGTAATTCAAGTTGTATTTTAAAGGAGGACAAAACTAGCTCTATTCCTTTTGATTATCCCTGAGATGCATGTCTAAGGGTAATCTGCCAGGAATGCAACAAAACCCAGGCACAGGAGATCAGAGTGATACCGAGTCAAACTCGAACACTTGTTCACATGTGCCCTGCATGTCTTGCAGACTTCAGGCAGTTTCCAAAGATAGTGAAATTGGTAGACTCGTTGAAGACTGAGGTTTCTAGACTAAAATCTAAATTCCTCAGTCTGGAGGCATCGGTTGGATCTAGGCTAGAGGATCATGGAGATAGGAAAAATGTGGAGGCCATCGAGGGTGAAGTAAAACAACTGAAGTCCAGGGTCACTGATAACATTGATAATATCTCCAAAGTGTTTTCTCAGGTATCAGCGCAGCAACAGGACATACTTTCTGCAATCAAGAACCATCTAAATGATCAATCGGAAAATATTGCTATCAAGCTGGATTCAGTGGTAAATTCGATAAAGGATACCAATTCTGAACTGGTGAGGTTACTGATTCCCAGTAATACTGCCCAATTACAGAATCAGGATAGGATAATGACACAGCCCGAACCGAAAGCAACAGGTAGTAAAGTCACAAGTCTGGAATTGTTTGCTTTCAAGACTGATGGAGTTAGCTTAAAATCGATTGATCGTATTTGTACTGGCCCTGAACTCCCGGGAATAAAGGTTGCAAACAGTAACATTAAAGGAAGAATAGCTAGGCTTTCTTGGATATATATTGCTAACTTAGATGTCTCTACTAGTCCTAATGACATTCTAAAGGTACTGGATCCTAAATTTGCAGATATATACCAGTTTTACAAACTACCCTCAAGGTTTAGGGACCCAAAGAGTGCCGCCTTGAAATTGGGTATTCTCGACGAGCTGGAGGCTCAGTATTTGTCTAAAGACTTTTGACCCGATGGATGTTTTGTAAACTGTTATGTGGCGAAGAGTGGAAGCAAAAATCCACAGCCTCATCGAAACCCAAAAAATTTTCTGAAAGCACAAACCAACCAGCACATGAAACAGATAAATTAAATGGTCTTGGGACAGCACCCCGGTCATATGTCGCTGCTGGCTCTCTTGCCATGCTTGAACTTCGAGTTGTAAATCTGAATGCTAGAAGCCTGCGTCTTAAATCCTCTGAGTTGGAACTATTTTTACATACACAGAACTACCCAGAAGTAGTTTGTGCACCTTCACAACAAAAATTACTCATCTAAAAAGCGAAATTCTTTGATAATTCCCGAGGTCATTAATGAAGAAATAGAACTCAGGGCCCTGTGTAGGGATGCTAAATCTTCTGAGGGCCAAGCCCTTAAACTATTATACAAAGTTTATCAAAAAAAACATAAAACTAATATTGCTCTTGCAAAAAAATGTTTTAACCCTAATAAACTTAGTTTGTCTAGTAATATCTCAAAGACTGCATGGGAAATTATAAATTCTCAGACTCAAAATAAGGTCACTACTTCTAATGGAGAGGTCACTGGACGTGATGATGTTGCCTCGGCGTTTAATTCCTTCTTTGTGGAGTCAGTCAACAAACTTGTGGCTTCCACTAATCTAAAGCCTCCAAACCACTTATATGATCCTAATTGCCATTCCTTGTACCTCAATCCAGTTACTAAACAGGAGGTCCTTGAAATTGTTAAATCTGCATCTAAAAAACATCTTGTGGTGCTGATGAGATCCCTTGGAACTTAATTGGCAAGTGTATAGACAATATATTGTCTCCTTCAACATATCTCGTAAACATCTCGTTTGAACTTGGCTACTTTCCACGGGAATTGAGGTTCCCATTCATAAAAAGGGCAGTATGTCAGCCGTGGAAAACTACAGGCCCATTGCCCTCCTATCAGTATTCTCAAAAATCTTTGAAAAGGCCTTTCGAAAAAGATTGGTCTCATTTTTGAACACATTCAATATACGCAATTCCCATCAGTTTGGATTCAGGGAGAGTCTTTCGACGATTGATGCCATACTTGCCTTTCATTCTAGGATTCTCCAAAACTTCAATAATAAGCTGAAGACCATTGGAATCTTCTTCGATTTTACGAAGGATTTTGACACCATAAGTTGTAGCGATGTGGTGTCAGGGGTCCTGCGTTGGAGTGGGTGCGGAGGTATCTGACCGATAGTACTCAGGCTATCAGATTGACGGATGCTACTGGTGTCTCTGTGTCTGAGGGGGTGGATATTAAGACTGGTGTGCCCCAGGGCAGTGTGCTGGGTCCGGTCCTTTTCCTTCTTTATATAAATGACCTTGCCTTGCTGGCTCAAAATAGTTATGTTACTTTGTTTGCTGATGATACATCAGCAGTGGTGGCTGGTGAGAGCTATGAAAATCTGTGCATCAAGGCTACTAAGTGTGTACATGAGATTTCTACCTGGTGTGAACTAAATGGGTTCTTTTTAAACAGCTCTGAGACGAACTTAATCAACTTCACACCTCTCAGAGTCATTCGAGACAGAAGTTTACTGGTTAGGGACAAATCCTCAATTCTTGTACAGCAAGATTGTGTAAAGTTCCTTGGCCTGACGCTGGACCAGCACCTATCTTGGTGTGGCCATATTGATAATGTATGTAACAAATTAGCCTCAAAAAATTATGCTGTTTTACAACTAAGAAATAATGTTGACATTCCTACCTTGAAAACTTTTTACTATGCAATCATCAAGCAATTATGGCTTATGGTTTACTGGCCTGGGGAAACTCTAGTCGCATTGAGACAGTGCTTATAGCTCAGAAGAGGATAATAAGAAGTTTGTTCCATCTTTCACTCCGACAATCTTGTCGTGAGACATTTAAAGCAAACAAAATCCTCACAGTCATCAACCTTTATATTTTGCAGTGTGCCTGCTATATTTTCCCTAACCAAAACCTGCATACTAAGCTTGGGGACATAAAATCATACAATACTAGAAGTGCTGACCAGTTGTTTGTTCCAATTGCTCGCTTGTTTCAAGTGCAGAATGGGCCTGAAATAACTTGTTTGAGAATATTTAAGGTACCTCTGTTAAAACGTCATCGTCTCAGCATATTTATAAGAGGAGGGTCAAGACCATAGCGGAAAACCCATTCTATAGATTGGGTGAATTTTTCGTGTATACTTTTTGAACTTTTTATTGCTTAGATCATTATTTTATTATGTATAACTTTAATATGTTTTGGCTATTAGATTTTTTTTTGTGACAATTCCTATGCATTTAAAGATGCCATTTAAGGAAATAATAAATAAATAAATAAATAAATAAGTATTATAAGCATTATATTATTATATAATTTATTTAAAAATTCGCAGCCAACATCTATCTGTATTATTAATCGACTTATTGATTTTTTTTTAGTGAAAACATATCAATATGGTGATGATCAACCTTTTTTTTCTTTTAGTTTTCGACTCTATTGCGGCAAGTCCTGGGAAGCCCGCCGCGGCCGCAATTGGGTCCGAAACGCCTTAATAGTTTTCAGTTTTAAAATATACGGATAAATAAGTATTATAAGTATTATATTATTATATAATTTATTTAAAAATTCGCAACCATCATCTATCTGTATTATTAGTCGACTTACTGATTGTGTTTTTTAAGTGAAAACATATCAATATGGTGATCATCCAACTTCTGTACTTGATTTAGTATCGGACCCTATTGCGGCGAGCCCTGCGGGCTCGCTAGTTTTTATAAGTAACCCTCTCAAACAATAAGAAATAAAATTAAATGCATTTCTTACATGTCAATGTTTGTGAATTTTTCAATTCAACAAAGGTATTGTGTTTTTTAAATGAAAACACATCAATATGTTGGTCTTCCACTCTTTGTGCTTGATTTACTATCGGGCTCTATTGCGATGAGCCCTTCGAGTTTCGCTTGTGTCACGAAACATAAATAATTTTTGAAATATTTAGGCATAGATGTTTTAAATATATTTTAAAATATCTATAAAACAATGACAGTTAAAACAAATTGGTTTGTGCAGAAAAATATGTTTTGAATTTCCCTACATATATCTTAATACTTTTTTTCGATGAAACCTTTAATAAGAAAGTTATTTGGAATAAATCGTAAATAAATCAAAATTTTCGGTTTCCTATTGTATTTCATTATTTTTTTTTCTCGCTGAATAATAAACTACATAGAAAAATACATTTTCTGTATAGTTTTTAATGCTCTATCAATTTCCGATTTTAAATTTCGAAGAATACGAAACTTTTTCAAAAATGTTATAAATTAACACCATATATGTTTGAGATATATTTTCAATTATCTATAGGACAATGACAGTTGGAATAAATTGGTTGCTGCAGAAAAATGTTCGCTCACTCAGGCGGGATTACCCAGACGACGGCGACGCATGAAATGGACACCGTCCATGAATGAATCAATAATGCGTATCTATTTTAGGGTAACACAGTTAGAACGAGAGACCATCGGCTATCGACAAGGACTGCATACTGAATTCTGCAGAGATTATCCAGAGCTGAATGTAACAGAGCAGAGAGTGGCAGATCAATATCGTGTTATCCTCAGAAACAATCTCATCCCAGCTGCGAGACTCAACACCATCAAACAAGGAGCAGAACGCGAACTGCGAAACCTGCACAATAACAACGAAGATAATGAGGATCATGATGATGATGAGAATGAAAATCACGATAATAACGAGAATGGTGACCAGGACGGAGGTGCTGGACATGTGGGTGGGACGCCTGAAGTAGCAGAGCAAGAGCTGAACGGTGGGGAACGTGATCTAAATAGAGATAATGTGGACAATGAAGCATTATTCGAAACACTTCTCTCAGAGATGAGAAAGCTAATTGTAGAGTACAATGGCACCGACCCATTAAGTAGACCACCATTACCTAGGGTAAATCCCTCAAAGAAACTAGGAATCGCCCTTACTATTATGAACAACTGAATTCTGCCAAATTATATCACCTAGGCGCACACGTTGGACCACTTCCATATGTTAGTCTACACACCAAATGCCTGACGAGCCGTTTACGACAGCAGAAATTACAAACGTCATCAGAGATACCCATAACTGGAAGGCACCTGGCCCAGATGAAATACAGAACTACTGGCTCAAGAAACCAAAATGTACCCACGAAAAATTTACAAATTTAATTAATGACGTAATCCATCCATCCTGAAAATAGGCCACGCTTTCTATTTCAGGTTGCCAAATACCTTCTATCAAAGGACCCGAACAACACGGAGGATCCATCCAAGTACCGACCAATCACGTGTCTCCCAACAATGTACAAAGTGATAACAACCTGCTTAGCGCATCGGCTATATGCCCACAGTGAGCGAAACAAGATCATTGCTGACCAACAGAAAGGATACGCTAAGTGTTCAATGGGGTGCAAAGAGCAACTCATAATCGACTCTGTCATCTGTAACCAGGCATTTTCTAAGCGTAGATATCTGTACATGGCTTACATCGATTATAAAAAGGCTTACGACTCTGTGCCTCATGAGTGGCTACTAAAAATTCTTCAAATATATAAGACTGATGCTAACATTGTTAACTTTTTAAGGCATGCCATGACATCTTGGCAAACGAAAATATATCTTAATGAAGCCGGGATTACCACCGAAAACATACCAATAAAAAGAGGTGTATTTCAAGGAGACGCTCTCAGCCCGCTATGGTTCTGTATTGCAATGAACCCTCTATCCCACCAGCTGAATTCTACTTCCTATGGATGCAATATCAAAAACAACAACGAGGCAGGAGAGAAAGTCAATCATTTGCTCTATATGGATTATCTAAAACTTATGGGGGCTACCAAAAATCAGCTAGAGCAAATGTTGAAGATTTTAGAACAATTCTCCATGTATATACGAATGCGGTTTGGACTGTAAAAGTGCCGTACAGTGAACATCGTATGTGGCAAAATAGGTCCAGGTGACTTTGAACTTAGGGTCGGCCAGAACATCGAGGCAATGAAGGGAGATGAATTTTACAAGTACCTCGGAATGAAACAAACAATGCGCATATCACATGGCGCAATGAAGGCTGAGTTAACAAAAGAATTTACTAGAAGGGTAAAATGTTTGGCAAAAACTCAGCTTAACAGCAAAAATCTTTGCAAGGCTATCAATACATATGCCGTCTCAGTTCTTGGATACTCGTTTGGATTGGTAGCATGGACCGGCACTGACATTGAAAATCTCCAGGGGCAAACAAGGACCTTACTTACAAGAGCACACAAACACCATCCGAGGAGCGCAGTGGAGCGAACAACCTTGCCAAGACATCTAGGTGGAAGAGGTCTAGCGGATCTACGTAAACAATTGGATCGGCAAATAAGTAATTTGCGCAATTATTTTCACAGGAAAGTGAATTTCTCAGAAGTTCATAGGGCAGTTTGTAACGCAGATGATCCTACACCATTGCTTTTAAAAGAACACCAGGTTCAAGACCGCCATCATACCGACCTTGAGAAAATTCGAGTGTGGAAACAAAAGCCCTTACATGGGAGGCATGCGAATGAGGCTACCCAGGATCACGATCTACTGGGACCGTAGTGTGCTTACTGACCAGACGGCGACCCACAATAGACCGGACATAATTCTCGTAGATAAGCGGGCCAAGGAAGCCACCCTGATCGACATCGCCATACCCAACAACAACAATTTGCAGGTCAAGCACGCCGAAAAGGTCGCCAAATATCATGATATACAAGAGAAAATCCGGCAACAATGGGGAATGGAGAGAGTAAGAACGGTGGCAATCATTGTGTCATCAGGACTCATTCCAAAGAACCTGTTAATTAACATCAAGGAACTCGGATTGAGCGAACATCTCTTCAAATTTATGCAGAAAGCAGTACTTCCCGCAACAGCCTGTACCGTCCGAAAATTTGTAGGAAATCCGTAGGTGCCATCAAGGACCCGATAACATGGAAAGGGTTCCCTCAGAGCTTAACCCTTTTGATATCCTGGATATCTGGGATAAGTGAATGTTCCCCTTAGAGGGAGTGCGAATGCCGTAAGGCTAAATAATAATAATAATTATAATAATAATAATAACAATAAAAATAATAATAAAACTAATAATAATAATAGTAATAATAATAATAATAATAATAATAATAATAATAGGTGGTCGCAACAAAAAACTGCCTCAAGTTTATCCTCAAGGATCCAGGCACACGAAACGACACTTGCAGGAAATGCGCCAGCGCATCCGAGACTATCCAGCATATAACATCGGGTTGTAGGATGATGTCAGCCACTGATTACACCCATAGGGACAACCAGGTAGCAAAGGTCGTACAACTCAAGCTAGCTCTTCATCACAATCTCCTGGCGGCCAGCACTCCATATTACGAGTACACAACATCAGCTGTCCTGGAGAATGAGGATTGCAAATTGTATTGGGATCGATCTGTTATAACTGACCGTACCATCCTCGCCAATAGACCTGATATTATACTCATCTTGAAGAGGCAAAAGCAAACCTTCCTCATTGATGTTACGATACCCAACACCAATAATCAGCAGCAGTCTTATGGTGAGAAATTAAATAAATATGGTGAACTCGCTGAAGAGATCAAGAAAATGTGGCTACAAGATAAATTCACTATCGTGCCTATAGTTATATCCACAACAGGTGTAGTACCGAGAACACTCGCCCAAAACCTCAAACAGCTTAATATCCACCCTTATACTATTACCCAAATTCAGAAATCCGTCCTCCTAAATACAAGCAACTTAGTCAGAAAATTCCTGCATTTGCCTGTGAATTAAAATAGAAGCCGCCATCTTGCTAACAGCCGATGGCTGATACACTGAACCTCCTCACAAGGAGTGAATCTGACAAATAATAACAATAGTACTAATAATAATAATAATAATAACAATAATAATGATAAGAATAATTATTATATTAATATTAACATTAAAGTAAGTAATGGAACATCTATACAGAATATTTATTGGAATTGAGTATTATTAAAATTACACTTAAAATGTTTTTTAAAATTTTCAATTAATTATGTATGTTTTCTATCTGAATACATGTACTTGTATATCGAAAAGCTACGTTCAACGTCGACAGCTGTGACAGGACAATTCTTTCAATTTGTTAATATATCCGACTTTCCATTTTCAGATTTTATGAAAAATTTCCGCGCAAAACATTGCCTATTTTGTACAGGATTCTGTAAACAAGGTTTTTCAATCGTTTTCTTCACGTTTTTCTAATATTTCCATTTCAACTGTGACTTGTACGTTTTTGCATGACGTGACGCAGTCAATTTATCTATTAGGTAAGCGGCATTTACGCTAATTTAGTTCCAGCACGAAAGTATAATTTACTTTTAAAAAAGAAACTCGTTGTTGAAGGGGATCGGTTTCAAAAATTTGTTTTGCATAGCAAACGATCCCAAAAACCATCGATGGAAAATTCAAGAATTAAACTCTTTAATTCGGCGACACGGTATTGATCATTTTCTCGTAGCCATCTGGCCATTTTTGCAAATGTTATTGTATTATACCGGCTCTGTCCAGGATACCTTATCGCGTATATTTTTCATGCGATTTTTGAGTTTTAATGGCATTCAAAAAAGACAAAAAATTTACTGATTTAAAATTCTGCAAACTTTGTAAAGGGCTAGCATATTATATAAACTGCTGGCCATTTGCTTTCGAGCATCAAAAATTTCGCCTAAATTTAAAACGAAATATGTTCCTAATTTTTGACATTTTTTTAAAATTTTGCCACTGTACGTCAATTGAATCACTGGTTCATAGCAAAGAAAGCAGTTTGTCAAATTTTTGATATCTGCTATATTTTAAGAGATATTGATTTTTTTGTAAAACCTTGATTTTTCAACTTTTTGGTATTTTAAATTTAGGCGAAATTGTAGGTACTTTTAAAAATTATTTGCTATTCTTTTTACTAACTTTATATTGCAGTAAAAATTTTATTTTTGTTTTATCCCAATAAGCAAGGCAATCCTTATCCCAGAATAGTCTGTTATTTGTATCTTGGGATACGATTAAGATTTAAACTTGCAGTTTTCACTAGAATTCTTATTTTTATCATTCTTCAATGTAAATTTAAAAAAATGTCTCGTTACATTTTAAATTTTCGAGAAAAAGAGGAAAATTGTCGATTTTTTGGCATAGCGCTACAACATTTTCTAACCTTGTTATTTTTATTATGCATTTTAGTAAACAGAAAAACTCCTTTAAATGACGCTAAGATCATTGAAATCTTTTAAAAAATAATAAAGTTATATGACATTTGTTCATAACAAGTTTGAATTTCCACCAACCCTTATTTGAAGAGTAAGGGCAAAAAGTTCCTAATTTCAAAAATTGTATTTTTAGGATACTTGAACTTGAACAATAACATTATTTCCGCCAATTTCTTATGGCCTATTCTATATAAAAAAAAAACCTGAAAGCTCTAGGACTAATAGTTCCTGTCCTTTCTTATTTGAAAACCCGTTACTCAAATTTGTTTAAAGGATTCGCTTTTAAGTTTCTATTAGTTTTATAAACAATTTTAAATTCGAAATAAACCTTAACATAAAATCTTGCTGCAAGCTGACCAGTAGAATAAGAATAATCTTAGGCATTTTCACTTGTTCTTTAGATATTTCACCAAAGCAAAACACGTCTTAGTTCAAAGTAAAACAGAACTGTAAGTATGCGTTGTTCCACAGTTAAGATATTTAAAGCAATATATTTTTTGTTATCAGACTATAAAACCATAAAATTTTACTAAAGTACAAAGAGACTGCACGTGTTCTCGGTGGCTTCAAACATAATGAACAGAGAAATTTTGTTTGAAACTGAGGCTTTAAGGGCATTTTTTAAAATTTTTCAATATTGTGCAAAAACTGTAATTTTCCTAAAAAATGCAAATTATGCAAAATGCATATCTTCGTAAGTCTACTACTGATGGAAAGAGCATAATGCTATGCATAATACAGCAAGTGCAATCATAATTACTAAAAAACAATACGTCTAATTATGAATTTGTAATAGGCAATCCGCGAGCCATGGTCTATCGAAACGACAATATGTCACCATATAATTTAAAATTGAAATGTTAAAATATCGCTTTTTGGTTAAGTTAGTATTTTGTATGTTTAAGAATGGTTGTAGATAAAGTATAGTATTTTACTCATGTAAAATGAACCATAATACACTCTGATGTTTATAGCCTACATTATACGCTCGCTAAATAATATATTATTACTGAGAGAACTGCACAAAAAAATTACCTTCCTTATCCAGCTATTCATTCCCGCCAATAACTAAGCAAAGGTCAAGGTGGTGCCTTTGAAAAGAATGACTGGTTATCGATTGAAGTATTTCTAACAAAAGTGCCACATAATATCCTTTGATAATTTCACTTAGTAAGCAAAATGATATTTTTAGTATTGGCCACATTTCAGATTTTACTTTTGTATAGTTCCAGAAGTAGAGAGCAATCTAGTGTAAAAAGTTGTGTATCTACAACATACAAACTCTAATTTTTCTCACAAGAGTAACGAATTTAGCTCTACATTGTTTGAGTACAAATGGGTTGGACAGTGTAAATAATGCAAAAAATCGTGACTCAATTTTATTCCTCATTTTCGACTGAAAACTACTAAATGGGAAGCAATGTGGCATGAATTTTCCAATTAGTAAATTCGATTATGACATAACAGATATTTTCGCAAAATTTATTGAAATCACTAAAAAAGCAGAGGTGTCAGTTGTGTACATATAATTAAAATTTAATTGCTTGTTATTTCGGTTGATTATCATATTTTATTACACGCGTTCTTGGTAGCATTGCATTATATATGAGTTTTTACATAAACAGTTTTAATAATTTACTGATGATGCTAACATAGTTAGCGAAACGCGCTTGTAGTTCAAAAATTGTGTTTGTGTATTGTAGATAAAACTATGTTGTAGAGCATTCCGCCGAAAGTTCCAACCTCCAACTTCGTTGAGATGAAATGTTAATTTTAATAGGCCAGCTCCTTTACAGTCCTTCAAAATTCCGTTCATATACAGGATAAGGAGAAAAGTTCATTTAAACAGGTGTCAAAGAAGATCCCCCCCCCCCCCCCCCCCCAAAAAAAAGAAAACCCTAAAGACGGTTATCGAGAATATTTGTTTTCGAAACACTTTAAGAAAAAATATTAAATTTAAGCTGCTGAATATTTAAGCAAGGGCTTCATAATTAGGAGAGAGAGGGGCGCGTGGCTCTAACTTTATTCTATGTGATTTGGTGCCAAATTATAAAAGGCCAGACCTTTTTATGAAGAACAGGTGCTACATTTGCCTCGAAAGGATGCGCTGTAATAGATAAAAATTTAATTTGATAATTACCTGATTTATCATAACATAAACTACATTTCCATGTATTTCCTAGTGGGCTCAATATTTCTTATACAATGTAGTAAAGATATCAGTCTTACTGATTGCCTATTCCAAGAATTTTAATATTCCTGATTCAAATTAAAAAGAGCAATGAAGTAAGTATATAGCTTATTGTTTGCATTTAATTAATGCCTAAATATAATCAAAAATTACAATCGACAAAACATTTTATTTTTTAGATTTATAAAGTTATCAGCAAGTTTGTCAGTATCCAAAAGTTGGGCCTTCACAGACTTTATACCGATAATCTCAAGATTACTTAAGGGTTGGTCTTAAAAATATTTTTTTATAAAGCTTCAATTTGTATTCGAAGTTACAGAAAGTTAAACATATTTGAAACATCGTTCAGAAATCTGAAAGACTATTTCAGGTAATACAGTTTCTTCAAGCAATAACATCCACTAATCCGGTATACTTCCTAATTGCTTTAAATAATTAATTTTTGATGGCTTTCCGACAAGTCAAGATTTAATTCTTTTAGCTTTGAGGATTAAACAATATTTAGACCAACGTTTTAGAGGTACTCCCGTATTTTGAATATGTGTAGTTCATATTGAATGTTTTTTTATGCTTGTAGAATCATTTGTATTATATCTATTCTTGTTTAATATAAATCTGAATATAATTTGGAGGATAATTAGAGTGAATACAAATCTTGTTTTATAGTTAAGGGCATACTGATACAATAAAACGTAATATTATGGAAGTAACTCTACTGTGAAAATTTACGAAATAATCCTGTTAGGTTTGCACGAAATTATTGGTGTTGAAATGAATAAATAGGAAACTTTCTTTTTTTTCCGTATTTATTTTAAAAAAAGTACCACTCGATATATTTGATAGGATTTTCAAAATATGCGTCTTTGTTGTTAAGCCATATTACGATCCGATTTCGAATTGTTGTTGATTTATTGGATCCTTCTGTGTTTCAATCACCAACTTTTTACAGTCGCCAAATAAAGATATTAAATGACAAATCCGGAGTTTGCTAGGCCATTTTATTGCATCGTACCTACCGATCTACCTGCCCTAAGCCAATCCTTTTGGCAAATTTATTGAGAGAACTGAACAAAAAGATTGCCTTCCTTATCCAGCTATTTGGCAATTACTTCTGGCAAATAATGAAGTAAGGGTCAGGGTGATGCCTTTAAAATGAATTATTTGCAACACAAAAAATGCTACATAATATTCTTTAGAATTTCAGTGAGTAAGATTTTTAAAGTGCTTGCCACTTTTCAGAGTTTACTTTTGTATAATTCAAGAAGTACATAGTAATTCAGTAAAAAGTTGTATATACAAACAATACAAACTCTACTTTTTCTCTCACGTAGTTCTAGACTATTTCGTTACTTTTTGAATGAATTGAAATGTGTTTAACAGGGTAAATAATCTGAAAAAAACGTGATGTTTTTATTGTCAACTAATGAACTATAAAATTGAAATCAATTTCCCACGGATTTTCCAATTAATAAATTCGATTATGACATAACAGATACTGTGGCAAAATTAATTGAAATCACTAAAAAAAGCAGGGAAGTCTCAGTTGTGTAGGTACATATAATTTAAATTTAATTTGCTTATTACATCGGTTGATCGTTGTGTTTTATTAAAAGCCTCCTTGGCATCATATCAGTGAAATATGAGATTTTACATAAAATCAGCTATAGCTGGATAACCCAAATTGTTTTGCAATTATTCAGATATGTATGTTCTTTTGTTAGCAAAATCTGCGATAAAAAAAATAAGGGAGAGCCCTGAAAATAATTTTCTCAAATATTTGTTTCGGAACAGCTTAAAAAATAAATATTAATATTTAAACAACGCCAGCATTAGATAAGGGAGGGACACATGGCTCTAACATTGTTTTATGTGATTTATTTTTGTGCCAAATTATAAAAAGCACTTTAATACTGCCGTCCAAAGCGAAAAGACCGTAACTACTCCGCGCGCGGAGATGAGATATTCGCGTTTAAAGTTTGTGTTCCTTTTTTTACCGTACCTTTATTGGTAATCGTTTTTTGAGGATTTTTTGTGTGTTTTGAATCCAACCAAGGTTTCAAGCTTCTATTCCAATGAAAAAAAACGAACAAATACGCTACTAAAGCTAAGAAATCACATACGGTTTATTCGCAAAGGAAGTCATCGGAGAGCTGCTCGAGTCTCCCAACAGAATAAACCGTATTTGGTAAGCTTGACGCATACGGTTTTATTGCTTTGCAAAATGCTTGCCTACACTTCAAATTTCCAATGCAAAAAGACAATGCGTGTATGGTATTGAATGGAAAAAAGTCCTTTTGAATCACAAGAACATTAAAAGAAGAACAAATAATGCAATTTTAACTAAAACGAACATTTTTTAATTGCGCAAATAGGAACCTGATACAAAAAAAAATACAAAAACCTGCTATTAGGCAAGTAAAAAATAAATGCTCAAAATTCATTGCACAAATAAGTACAAGAGAAAAACTAATAATCCTCTTCTTGTTATATTTCTCAAAGGTAAATTTTGCCAAAAAATTTTCCTATAGCATCGCTAAGATGGTCATCAAGTTTTCTAAAAACAACAAAATAACTTGTTTTCTGCATATGCAGGGTGTTCGCGTGAAGATGCTTACTATTGATATCTCGGTTAATATTGAACCTACGAAGTCGGTTAAATTACCAAACTACTAGCGTTTTTTCCGCTGATTACGACGCTGAAAACAGAAAAACAATTGCGCATCTAATTTACGAGTTATTTTCGGAAATTGTCTTTTTTTAAATGGAACAAATTTTTTTGCATATTTGTTATCCACGAAAAATTCCTAAAAATTATTTAAAATTCTTGTTACATTTAACCTCAAACTTAACCTCTAGTGCAATCTAAAGTTAGTGTCAAACGATAGCTTATGAAAAACTAAGATAGAAATTGTCATAGCATTTTAGTCTATCTTCTTCCGTTTAAATTTTACAAAATGCTCGATTTTGAACTGTCGATATTTCATAAACCGTTGAAGATATGTAAAGGCGATTATTAATAAAATGTGCCTAGAATTTTTCTGGAATCCAAATATGCAAAAATTTACAAGGTGTTCTATTTAAAAAAGACAATGTCCAAAAATTCCTCGTAAATTAGATACGCAATTGTTTTCTGATTTTAGCATCGTAATCAGCGGAAAAAATGCTAGTAGTTTGGTAATCTAACCTACTTTGTAGGTTCAATATTAACTGAGATAGCAATAGTGAGCATCTTCAAGCGAACACCCTGTATATTTCTTCAATTAAACTAAACAACTAAAAGCTAAATCAATCTAGTTAAAAAATCTACATTTTGTCAAGATCATGGCTGGTATGATATCTGCTCGGATTGTTCTTATTATTTCCTTGTTGAGCCAAAGCTAGTATATGCTGACATCTATTGTACAATAAGGACATCTTATAAGGTTTTTAGTCGGATTTTAATTCCTCATCGAATTCAATTGAATCAAAACACTACACAACCATAAAAACAATGCGAGAATATAACGAAGCGTCCACTCGCTTTGAAAGGCAGGCAGACAATAAACACTCCTGCAAAGCAAAAAGACGGTAAGTCACGTTTACAAGGGGAAAAAACCGTAACTGCGCGTCGACGGCCCCGATACGGTCTTTTCGCTTGGCATTGAGTAGATACAGTATTTTCGCTTTGTAGACCATAGCAATTTTGCAGTTACGGTAAATTTAAATAATGATAAACAAATAGTAAGAATTAAACTGCAGTGCTCTGCATTTCTAAGGATATAGTTTGGTCCATTAGAAGTTCAAATATGACAATAACTCAATGTTCAATTTTTTTGCAGTTACGGTCTTTTCGCTTTGGACGGCAGAATAGGAAAAAGTCGATTACAAAAATTATTACAAAACCACCTTAATTATTTAATAATAATTACTGAATTTATCATAGCATACCATGCCAAATACAGATATTAAATGAGAAGTCGAGTGATGACAAATCTAATATGCTATGCCATTTTATCGCATCGCGTCTACCGATCTACCTCTGTCTCCAGCCAATCTTATTGGCAATATCTAAAAACTATTTACTGAGAGAACTGGACAAAACGATTGCCTTCTTTATCCAGCTATTTAGCAATTACTTCTGGCGAATAACGAAGTAAAGGTCGAGGCGGTGCCTCTAAATTGAATAATTGGTTTTCGATTGAAGCAATTCTATCACAAAAATGCCACATAATATTCCTTAAGAGTTTCAATCGGGATGACAAACTGAGTTTCTTAGTGCTTGCTATTTCTCAGATTTTACTTTTGTATGGTTCAAGAAGTAAATAGCAATTCAGTAAAAAGTTGTTTATCTGCACAATACAAACTCTGTATTTTCTTTCACGTGTAACGAAATTAGTTCTACATTGTTTCGCTCCTTTTTGAATGAATTGAAATGGGTTAGACAGTGTAAATAATGTGAAAAAATGTGACTCATTTTGATTTTTAATTTTCTACTAATGAACTATTAAATTGAAATAATTTTCGCACGGATTTTCCAATTAATAAATTTGATTATGGCATAACAGATATTGTGACAAAATTAATTGAAATCCCTAAAAAAAACTTAGCTGTGTAGGTACTTATAATTTAAATTTAATTGCTTATTACGTCCGTAGATCGTTATATTTTATTAAAAGTTATTTTACATAAAGCCAGCTATAGCTGGATAACTCAAATTGTTTAGCGATTATTCAGATAGTCACATAAATAAGATGTCTCAAACGTATGTTGTTTTGATAGCATAATCTACCATTAAAAATATAAGGAAAAAGTAAAAGAAAACGCTGAAAATGATTCTCCCAAATATCTGCTTCGGGACAGTTAAGAAATAAATATAAAATTTAAGTTGTTGAATATTTAAACATGGGCGTCGATTTGAAAATTACTGCAAAACCACTTTAATTATTTAATAATAATTACTGAATTTATCATAGCATAACTACATTTTCATACATTTCCTAGTGGGCCCCCTATTTTTTCAAAATGTATTATGGATATCAAGTTTACTGAGTATCGGTTTCAAAAATGTTAATATTCTAGCTTGAGATTAAAAAGCGTAATGAAGGAAATGTATAGTTTATTGTTTGTATTTAATTAATGCGTAAATATAATCAAATATTATAATCGACAAAACTTAAAATTTTGTAGTTTTATAAAATTATCTGTCTAAAAGTTGGGTTTTCGCTGACTTTATACCGATAATCGCAAGATTACTGAAACGTTCGTCTTGCATCATGTTTCTTACACATGCTTTTCATTAGCTTTAATTTGAATTTAAAGTTACAAAAAATTAAACATCATTGAAGAACCGTACAGAAATCTGGAAGAATATTTCAGACAATAGAGTTTTTATATTATAATAAATTCGCTATTTCCCGTACACTTGCTAATTATTATTTTAAACCCTCAGAATATAATGATTTAAAATGATAATTTTGTGTATTAACTTATCGTTTTTCACCGTATAGTTTGGTGATAAAATACTGTATGTCCGTAGTATGAGTGAGCAATAAGTAAACTCGGAATAGATTTATTTCACCCCAGGTAAACAAGTGGCGTGGCCACTCGTGCCTGCGGCACGCGCGAGGCCCTCCGGGCCTCGTTTGTGTAACCTTCGGTCACACATTATTGCCACGCTCCTATCCGTACCGTGGCCTATAATTAGAAAGCCCTTATAATTACAGTTACCAATCGCTAGTCTAATTTTGCCGTGATAAATTTCTAATTGGTTGCCATGGTAACCGACATGCCAACGTCAATCGTTAATTTCTTTTTAATCTCTACCTAAATACCAAAAGCCAAATCTCTAAGTCGTACGATTCACGAATTATGACGATTTTTTACTTTTTTTGGTTACCATAGCAACCAATTTTTTAGTATCAAATTAAGCTTCATAAACAATCCTAAGTACCATACTATATCCTTTATCAGTGATATACATATTATTAATTGGTTGCTATGGTAACTATGTTGTCAACAAAAAATGCTAACATACTTTCACCTCTACTTATAAATTGACATCGAAAAAAAGGAAAGTTGGTCCTTGTTTACACGGACCAAATGGCAAAAAACAGTAACTTGTCCTGTTTTCACACCCTGTATATTAACAGATCGTAACCAAAATCAAAAGGCTTCGAGGGTTTGTGGACCTCTACTTCTATGCCAAATTTCAAGTCGCTATCTTCAAAATTGCGACCTGTAAATGCCAAAAACGGTAACTTTTCCTATTTTCACACCCTGTATATTAACCGATCGTAGCCAAAATCAATAGGCTTCGAAGGCTTGTGGACCTCTACCGCTATGCCAAATTTCAAGTCGCTATCTTCAAAATTGCCAACTGTAAATGCCGAAAAACGGTAACTTTTCCTATTTTCACACCCTGTATATTAACCGATCGTAGCCAAAATCAATAGGCATCGAGGGTTTGTGGACTTCTACCTCTATGCCAAATTTCAAATCGCTATCTTCAAAATTGCGACCTGTAAATGCCGAAAAACGGTAACTTGTCCTGTTTTCACACCCTGTATAACAATTAGAGCAAAAGAGCAAGATAACAAAAATACGTGTCTTACCAAATACTTTGATTTGACATAAAAAAAATAATATTGTCCTTGATTACACTGATAAATATGGCAAAAAACGGTAACATGTCTTGTTTTCACACCCTGTATATTAACCGATGGTAACCAAAATCAATAGGCTTCGAGGGTTTGATGACCTCTAACTCTATGCCGAATTTCAAGTCGCTCTCTCCTAAATTGCGACCTATAAATGGAAAAAAACGGTATCTGGTCCTGTTTTCACACCCTGTATAACAATTAGAGCAAAAGAGCAAAGGAACAAAAATACGTGTCTTACCGAATACTTTCATTTGACAT
>MU182053.1:269950-297240 GCA_016904865.1 Pissodes strobi
GACATAAAAAAAGAATATTATCCTTGTTTACACGGACAAAAATGCCAAAAAACTGTAACTTGTCCTGTTTTCACACCCTGTATATTAACCGATCGTAACCAAAATCATTAGGCTTCGAGGGTTTGTGGACCTCTACCTCTATGCCAAATTTCAAGTCGCTATCTTCAAAATTGCGACCTGTAAGTGCCCAAAAACCGTAACTTGTCCTATTTTCACACCCTGTATAACAATTAGAGCAAAAGAGCAAAGGAACAAAAATACGTGTCTTACCGAATACTTTCATTTGACATAAAAAAAAGAAAAGTTGGTCCTTGTTTACACGTCCAAAATGCCAAAAAACGCCAAAAAACGGTAACTTGTCCTGTTTTCACACCCTGTATATTAACCGATCGTAACCAAAATCAATAGGTTCCGAGGGTTTGTGGACCTCTACCTCCATGCCAAATTTCAAGTCGCTATCTTCAAAATTGCGACCTGTAATCGATTTCATCACATACACACACATACATACATACATACACACATACATACAGACAAAAAATCAAAATTTTTTTTTTCGATTACAAATCGATTGGTATAAGTTTCAGAGCGATCCGACGTACCGTTACGAAGTTTTTGTCCCGATTGGTCTCGCCCTATAGAAAGCCCATATTATAAATGGGGGCTTTCTAACAAGTGGCGTGGCCACTCGTGCCTGCGGCACGCGCGAGGCCCTTCGGGCCTCGTTTGTGTGACCTTCGATCACACATTATTGCCACGCTCCTATACGTATCGTGACCTATAATTAGAATGCCCTTATAATTATATTTACCAATCGCTAGTCTAATTTTACCGTGATAAATTTCTAATTGGTTGCCATGGTAACCGAATCGTCAACGTCAATCGTTATTTTTTTTTAATCTTTATCTAAATACCAAATATCAAATCTCTAAGTCATACGATTGACGAATCATGACGATTTTTTACTTTTTTTTTGATTACCATTGCAACCAGTTTTTTGGTATGAAATTATGCTTCATAAAGAATCCTAAGTACCATACTATATATTTTATTAGTGATATACATATTATTAATTGGTTGCCATGGTAACCGACTTGTCAACGTCAGTTGTTAATTGTTTTTTAATCTTTACTTAAATACCATATATCAAATCTCTAAGTCGTATGATTGACGAATTAAAACGATTTTTTACTTTTTTTGGTTACCATAGCAACCAATTTTTTAGTATCAAATTAGGCTTCATAAACAATCCTAAGTACCATACTATATCTTTTATTAGTGATTTACATATTATTAATTGGTTGCTATGGTAACCATATTGTCAACAAAAAATGCTAACATACTTTCACCTCTACTTATAAATTGACACCGAAAAAAGGAAAAGTTGGTCCTTGTTTACACGAACAAAAATGCCAAAAAATGGTAACTTGTCCTGTTTTCACACCCTGTATATTAACAGATCGTAACCAAAATCAATAGGCTTCGAGGGTTTGTGGAACTCTACCTCTATGCCAAATTTCAAGTCGCTATCTTCAAAATTACGACCTGTAAATGCCAAAAAACGGTAACTTGTCCTGTTTGCACACCCTGTATATTAACCGATCGTAACCAAAATCAACAGGCTTCGAGGGTCTGTGGACCTCTACCTCTATGCAAAATTTCAAGTCGCTATCTTCAAAATTACGACCTGTAAATGCCAAAAAACGGTAACTTGTCCTGTTTGCACACCCTGTATATTAAACGATCGTAACCAAAATCAACAGACTTCGAGGGTTTGTGGACCTGTACCTCTATGCCGAATTTCATGTCGCTATCTTCAAAATTGCGACCTTAAATGTCAAAAAACGGTAACTTATCCTGTTTTCACACCCTGTATAACAATTAGAACAAAAGAGCAAAGGAACAAAAATACGTGTCTTACCGAATACTTTCATTTCACATAAAAAAAAAAGAATATTATCCTTGTTTACACGGACAAAAATAGCAAAAAACGGTGACTTGTCCCGTTTTCACACCCTGTATATTAACCGATCGTAACCAAAATCAATAGGTTCCGAGGGTTTGTGGACCTCTACATCTATGCCAAATTTCAAGTCGCTAGCTTCAAAATTGCGACCTGCAAATGCCAAAAAACCGTAACTTGTCGTGTTTTCACACCCTGTATAACAATTAGAGCAAAAGAGCAAAGGAACAAAAATACGTGTCTTACCGAATACTTGCATTTGACATGAAAAAAAGGCAAAGTTGGTCCTTGTTTACACGGACAAAAATGCCAAAAAACGCTAAAAAACGGTAACTTGTCCTGTTTTCACACCCTGTATATTAACCGATCGTAACCAAAATCAATAGGTTCCGAGGGTTCGTGGACCTCTACCTCTGTGCCAAATTTCAAGTCGCTATCTTCAAAATTGCGACCTGTAGTCGATCCCATCACATACATACACACATACAGACAAAAAATCAAAATTTTTTTTTTCGAATACAAATCGATTCGTATAAGTTTTAGAGCGATCTGACGTACCGTTAAGAAGTTTTTGTCCCGATTGGTCTCGCCCTATAGAAAGCCCTATATTATAGATAAGGGCTTTCTAACAACAATTTGTGTACTTAAAACATTGTATTTTAGTTACTCCTTAATCCAAACCTGGATTGTCGATAGAATAGATTCCATTATAAGCAACAATCGCTGAAAAGCAAGCTGTCACACCGTCACAGAAATCGTTATTAATCGTTTTAAATTTAATATATCTTTGTGTCCGTCAATGTTGTGTAAACAACAATATGTCAAATAAAGGAAGAACATGTTTCTACCCTCTCAAATGCATCCGCGTTCGCGCAATCTCCCGCTCTGTTCTCCCTGCCCGCGTCGGTTGGAAATATTAGATTTTACTCTGTCAAGTACCTGACGAGCACTTACCCATGAAGCAACGGTACAGTCATCGTTCGATGCTTGAGTGCCTGAGTTTGACGCCAAGAACATCAGCCACTGTCGCCGCCCTGTTTGACGCCAAGATGCGTTGCCAGTTTTCTCCAAAGGTTAAGTTTAATTAGTCGAAGAAGTAATAAGTGCCGTACAAACACTCAACCGTGAAGCATCCATCCAGTCATCACTCTGCTTAAGTTTGGCGCCAAGAACATCTACGCAGCCCTAGCCCTGTTTGACGCTAAGATATTTAGCAGTTTTTCTCATTTGTTTGCACAGATATTTAGAAAATATCTGCTGCTATCTGTGTTACCTTTTTTCAACACTGAATTAGGGACTCTTGGGCGTTTAAACGCATTTTCTCGAGACAATACAACCCGTAGCGTCTCTCCTGTTGAAGATAGAAGCCGGTAAAATGGCTGTTGGAAACTTGTTATTAGACAAATTTGTTCCTGTACTCAAGATTCGAATCAAGTTTCGAATTCTTATATCCCTGGCAAAGTTAAGTTGAGAGCATTGTAAAACAAGTAAAATCACAAGGTATTTAGTGTGAACGGAAAGGCAGTCAGTTGAAATTTTGAAATGAAAGAAGTTTGATTAAATTCAGTAGAGAGAGAAGTTCTTGTTAAATGAAATAATCAAGAAGTTTTGTTGGACATTTAGTAATAGTTAACCTTATGTACAGTACCTATTTAGTTTTATGTGTGAAAGGATGAATGTTTGGAAGGAGAAATCCTCATTCGGGCCAATTTCTGTCTGTGCCTGCAAATATTCAGCTTTACGTGCTCGACACCTTGAAGGGTCAAAAAATATAGTGCCCCTAAAATAACCGAAACACTAAACGATTTTTTTAATAGCCTCGAAACATCAACTATTGGAGTCCACCTCGATTGTTTCATAAATTATATTAGATAAACCTGGTTCAAAGAAAATTATTTTTAAAAGAGGCCGCAAATATCCAGAAATAGTACTAAATGTCACTAAGACATCAATTAATATTAGGTAAGCTGCTAAGGCTTCTAGACATATATTGCCACCATACATAGTTTTCAATGCCGACCATCCTTCTTTCCAGGTAACTCGGTAAGTTACCTGGAAAGAAGGAGGGTCACCGTTAACACGGTATAACCGTTCTCGCAATAGCTGGCTAGTTCGACGTGGCGTGTTTTGAAGACTGGTTTTCCTCGACCATTAAACCGTATATTCATAATAAAATGGGGAACAATTGTCATTAGGGACAATCTTTCCTATAATTTTTTACAATGAGTAGGCACTCAAGACCTGCCAAGAAATGCAAACAGATTTTGTATCTCTACATTCCAATTCAACTCCCTTGCTGCAACCATTAGATGTGGCTTTCTTCGTGCCATTAAAGAAATATTGGACAGCCATTCTTACATTCAATAGTAAATATGAAGACTTCAAAGGACATCTAAGCAAAGATTCATTTTCCCGCGCATTTTTGAAGAAGTGCATAAAAGAATAAATGAAGAAAATAATAGAGCACAAAATATCATTGCTGGATTTCGCAAAACTGGAATTTTTCCATTGGACCCTATTATCTAAGGAAAGATTGCCTAAAGCTGATCAAAATGGCAACGAAGTTTCCACAGATGCATAAGACGTTCTCATAAATACGTTGAGTACAAATGAGAAATGATAGTTTAGAAAATAATCTTAGAAAAAGGTATAAACGAATAAATGTCGAACCAGAAGAAAACATATCTGGGGAAGATATGCAGCATTAACTTCAAACGTAGCTCACAAGAATTTAAATGGCAATGTTCTATCTGAAACATCCTCACATTGGTCTAATGATAATTTCTAAGTGCATGATGAGAGCAGCAATGCCGAAGAAATTTTTTCTAGTTTGGAGAACGAATCCGAACAAGAATTGGGTGTAAATTATATTTAAAGAAAAAACGGCAAAAACTCAGTGAATGTCAATATTGGTCTTCTATTTATAATAGGTGATTGGATATTGGCAAAATATATTGGATAAAAATTATACAATTCTATGTTGGCTGCATTTTGGATGTCATGGAGAACCGCTTTTATACAGAAATCCAGTGGTTACATTTTTAAAAAAGCAACAAAGTGATAATTGCACATTTATCAAAAATGAAGAACAAGATGCTGTAGATTATATCATGATAATTAAAAACTTGTCACCTCCCATTAAACAGGGAAAAGAGATCACTTTAAATTTCAAGAAGTATTTTGGATCTCAAGGAGATCTGCCATTTTACAGAAATCCAATACAATGTTAAATTAAAAAAAAACAACAAGAGAAAAATTGCACATTTATCGAGTATGAATGTATTTTTAATTTGTTTAAATTTTTACTATTAAATCCTTAACTACTTATAAATAAATGGTAGCCTAATAAGTAATAAGGAAAACGTTTAAGCTTTGTTTTATTAAATAAGTTACATTTTTCGGCTGAATTTTATTTTTGTTTGATAAAAAGGTCCTGAAAAATTTACAAATTATAAATGCAAAAGTGTTAATTTAACTTAATATAGATGTTTTTAGAGGTATATTTAGGTATGAACCCAATTAAAAATCCAGGTACCATAGAGAACCCAAATAATCCACCTCTTGTCGGGGGAGACCAAATACTGCACGAATATTTAAAGCAAGTCAATACAAATCTTCGAAACATTAATAAAAAATAAGCTCTTAGCACAAAAACAACAAAAAATCTAACTTCATTTTACGGGATTTCAAAAAAATTAATTTTCTACCTTTTAGAGGCATTAAAGGCAAATATTTTAAACTTATCTGACTCAGAAGTTATCATATAAGCAGCAGTCATCCAAAAATTCTTTTATTTTGGTTACTTTGAATTTCACTTACAGGACCAATTTCCACTGTTCTGCAAAATATTTTGCCTTATCAACAATGCCATTTTGCTCGCAGTATGGTAAAATTCTGCTCTACTTTGTCTCGTTTTATGCGAAATCGGTATTTTGCATAATTGTTTGAAATTTTCATTTATTTGAAATTATAGCTGGTTATGGTTAATTAATAAATTAGGAGTGAAAATAATAAGGAAATTAATTGCTTAAAAAAAGTACAATTTTTAGAAGAATGTTTGGGCACTTATTGTTAATTTTAGAGCTTGTAGTGCTGACCCTGTTAAATGATTATATTCGCCACTGCTTCTATTTAGCATAACCAATCTATACTTCTCTAAAAAAAATAATTATATGCATATGCAGGATAGTTTTCAAATCGATTTTTCTTAAATACGGCAGATAATATCAAGGAACACTAGTGTATCTTCTTTTGTAATTATTTTATATTTTACCCCAAAAAACGTCCACATTAACATCTTTTCCCCCAAAAAGTGACACCTTTGTTTATACAGTCACATTTTTAAGTTCAAAATTCGATTCAGAGTGTATTAGGTATCAAAGTACTCAAATTTCATAGTTTTCTCTTAAAAGGTATCAAATGGAAGTTCGGGTCAGTTTAGGTACAATTTTCAAGAAATATTTATATGAACTTATAGTCATACTTTTATGGTTGGTTAACGCTGTAGAATGTTGTACCTTGAGTCTAGAAATCATCGGACATCTAAGGACATTAATTCAAATAAAATATTACACGTAACTTTTCAACAGTGTAATTTTTTTTCAATAAATATTAATAAGAGTTCCATAGAAATTCAAAATTTCGAATATACATCGGAGAACTCGTATCAAATATCAAAAAATTATTAATTTTTTTAAATGAAAAGATACTTTGAATAATTCAACAATTTTGTTCAGCAAATCGACTGATATATATTCTGATATCTTCAATCTTAATAGTATAGTTGATCTAAAATATCTCATTGTCTATTGTTCAAATCAATATTTGGATGTTAGTATATCTAAAAATCGCGGCATGGGCTTCGTACCATGAGAAGCCTCATGCTCACTGAACCTAACCGAAAGGTTACTACATACGTTCAGTATTCATTTCGGCATTCGCCTCAATTTTGATTGGCCAATTTTAAATGCAACTATAGACGGTGCTGAATCACGTAGTAGAATGTCAGGACGGTGCCCAAACCGAGGGTGAAATATTATGCTTATTTGGCGCTACACGGTATCTAATGACTGGAATGTAGAAACATAATATTTTTTTGTCATTGACGTGCCTAATCGCAACGTTTGTTTACTATTTTAGAATGTGTAATATTTCACTTTACGCGCTACGGGGGCGCAACCAATAAAAACTAGCCACAACATAACCTTAAAAATAAAAAAAAGACACTGACGGGAATCAAACCCGGCCCGCCGCGCCATATCACGAGCACAGCATCTGACCAGTACACTACCAGAGCATTTTAAAGCAATTCATTGCGTAAAGACATGGGTAAACTAGCATTTCAAATTTGGCCCCGCTTTCAGCCAATTCAAATCGACCAATGAAATTTACCCTAGTGCCGAATCCTATACAGGAATGTTTAAATTTCGCACCCACACAGCACCGTTTGTCGAGCGCCATAGGATCTTCCTTTAGTGTGTGTGCCACTACCTTAAAATAAAAAAAGCCGGAGCTTGGGCCTAAATCATTAGTTTTAGTAAAACTTATTTAACCCCAACCAAGCTACTACCATTGTAATTATTAAATGAATTAAATATAAGGGAATTTGTATTTGATGTAAAATCTATATATATTATCGACGTGCACTTTCTACTTTCTACCATAACAGGTCATCCTCAGGGTCAGGTGTATAATAATGTTATGCATTTTTGTATTGTTATGTTCTTAATTTCATTAAATAAAAAGTGGGTTTACTGGTCAACAGTGTCCAATGTTCATATTTCAGGATTTCTTCAGTCTACCCCATAGACGTTCTCTTTTATATATCTATGGTGAAACTATTGGTTTCGTTTGTGATGCTTGCTTGTATCGTTGTATTTTGTATTATAGTATACATTTATTCTTTGTTTGCGTCACATTCATTTGAATTATTTATATTATTGCTAATCTTAAAAGTTATAGGTTCTTTATATTACTGAAAAGGCCGACATTAAACCAAATTCCGAGACACGAATCTTGACATATTTTGATTAGCAAGTCCACATTTCATTAAATGACGTTAAGAATATAAATGTAAAAAATGGAAATTTTAAGACCTGCTAGGGTAATACAAATTCTACACCAAGTAATATTTAATTCTTTGCTTATATATTCGTTTTTGTCCGAAAAAATAATAAAGGACGAATTTTGTTTAATCAATTCTTATTTTAATGAAAAAGAAAAATAAAACTTGAACATCACATATTATTTTGTATTGTATTTTAATTGTGAAAAACCGAGTGGTAAGAAAATAGGATATACATTATACCAGACAAGAAAACATATTCACTGACTGGAGCAAATTTTTTTTCGTGAGTCGTAAAAATGGTGGAAAATCGCTTGGCCTATTACGTCGTAAAATTTTTTTTACTACATCGTGAATCGTAAAGGTTTACATCCCCTCACGACCCTGATCTCACTTTATGCGATCTTTCTTTACATTTGCTATGGCGTGTTGTTTACGACATGCACGCATATCGATATGATAATATATATTTCATACATCTCTTATAGAGTGCGTCCATAAATTCGGTATTAGATTCAGAAAAAAAACGCTCCAACAATGTTATTAATTTGTCATATTAGGCTTTTTTGATGCATGTACATGGTGATCACATATGATGTTTCCCCCGTTTAACTTTTTTGTTTTTCGCACTAGGGCACAATGTTTTAGACAACAGTTGTAGGAATCTCTGTAAAATATTGGTAACATATATCTTTGTATACACAAGGTGTTGCAGAAACAAGTGACATATATTTTTAAATGTAACACCCTGTATATTAATGAATTTTTAGATTCTTCCTTCAATTATATACATAACTGTGAGTCTAAATCAAACCGTTTTGGACTTATTAACGTTTGAAAATGCAATAGTATAGGTAGGAAAACTAAATTAAATATTTTTAGATCTAAATGCAGTGCTCATATTTACTATGAATTTTCCATCGGTAATAAGTCGAACACGGTTCAATTTAGATATATGATATTATATTATAAATTATGTTCAGAATTGAAGGCTAATTCCAAAAGTACATTAATATACAGAGTGTTCTATTTAAAAGGATAAAACTTTGACTTCTCACTCATTTCTGCAACACCCTGAATATACAAAAAGAATATGTTGGAAATAGTCTACAAAAATCCCTTCAAGTATTGTCTTTAATATTACTTCCTAGCGCGTAAAAAAAATAATGGTCGGTATACGCGATCACCCTAGAATACTTAATATTCAATTTACTAAAAATTTGGAATAATGTTTTATGTAACATACACTTAATGTAGTAGTTTTCGTAATATTGACGTTTGAAATTTGACAGATAATACTTTTTGCATTGTTAGGGTATCTTCCATGATCCGAACAAAATCTTTGATATGCACTAGAGCGTATAAGTACCTTCGCTATATCAAACTTTTTTAATAAATTGTCAGGCTTTATCACTATAAAACGTGTGCAAACTTTTAGTGAGACATTTTGTGACAAATTGGTCAACATAAAATTTAAATTTATTTTCGTTAATTGAATGTTAACTTGTCTTTATAACCTATTACGTTGTTATCACACAAAGCGGTGGTCCATTATTCTCGTATAAAAGTTCAGACGGAATAGTGTCATGGAGGAGAGATGATCTAACGTTTTAGATAATATTTCAGAACATGACAAATAGGAGCAAGACAAAGAGATTTCTGGACTGAAAATAGTTTAAAGCAAACGATAAACGTAACTAATGCGTCCATTATGAGTGTAAACGAAGCTGCCACAGACTATAAGGTACCCAAGATGCGGTTACACTAAATAGTAGTAAAAAGCCAAATGCATAAAGAAATCTAACATATTAGGCCCAGACTTAATGTTTGATGTTAGCGCCAAAGAAAACTTTGCAATCCTAATAAAAAATGCAAAAAGAATGTTTTTTCGTCAACAAAAGAAAAAGTGAGAGAAAGGGCTTACAAATTGGCTGTTGAGTTAGGAGTGAAATATAGGTTTAATGAACATAGTTAAGTGGATACCTATACTTTTTGAATTACGTTTCATGGTTTTAGTGGTTTTAAATAAAACTATTTACCATTTGTAGTGATTCGCAGAAGTAAGGCCTTTTAATCCAAATGCAATTCCTTACCATTCTTTTTAGTGCAAGATTCGGACGAACCTTTTCAAGCTGATTAGGCAGAAAAACAGTTTTTTTTTTCGTTTAAAAAAATGCAGTTGTGCTAATTGCAAAACAAATAAAATGACTACCGTACTTAAGAAGAAGAGAATTTTAAAAATCGGCTGCGATTCTGGTTGTATCTATTGTAGCACTTTTCCGGGTGATCCTGTATAAAGGCAAATATCATGAAATTATGCTACAACCGGTTACCTACACCTTTGTTTCTATATATTTGTGCGATTTTCACTATAGCTCATTAGTTGGGTAACCCTGTACATTCTAAACTCAAAAAAGTCAGGTTCCAATTTGCATAGTTCCTTCAGTAAACTGACTTTGATTTGGGTTTGAAAAGACTTTTAAAAATAAATATTAGATGATCCTTTAAAACACAAATCGAATATGGCTTCCAGTCACCATTTTGGTTACTTTGAATATAAAATGTATTCTAAAAATTAAACATTTATTTCCTTTCTGTCTCTATCGATTTTAGAATCTGGCATGTTTACACTGTGGTTTTAGTATTCAAGATAAACGTCAATAACTCAAACAATAACTAACTTATAATCAAAGCGAAAAACACTTACGGATATAATTGATAGGTATTTCGAAATCGTAGGTCATATTTTGTAAAATCCCATTGGATTTAGTTTCTGTTAGTTGGGCAATAACAGTTAATTTGTACACACCCTGTATAATAGTTGTAGAATGAAAGTGTCACATTAATTGAAGACACTCTTGCCAAAGAATTTTTATGAAAAAGACTTCAAATTATTAGAAGCTTAATAAGCATCACATTAAAACCCACAGAATGTCAACATTTTGATAAAAAATTAATATCTCAAAAATTGGCAATGCTATCAAA
Organism: Pissodes strobi; assembly: GCA_016904865.1. Taxonomy (NCBI): domain Eukaryota; kingdom Metazoa; phylum Arthropoda; class Insecta; order Coleoptera; family Curculionidae; genus Pissodes; species Pissodes strobi. Next base: position 280,963 of record MU182053.1, read on the forward strand.
AATCATATGAACCCCTTTTTTACTTCTAGAACTCGTACATAGGCTATGCAAAAGTTGAAAAATGCTTTTATCAAAAGAGTCTCACTTGCAGTGTTTTGATTATCATCCTATATATAACAAACTCTACGTATACAGTTAGCGGTAGCTGATGAAAGAAACCTTCAAATGCCGAAAGCCATGTCCAAATATCTTTTTTAGTTTTCGAGATATGTTTTTCTGCAAACAGTCGACAAATTTTACTTAAACGGTTCGAGTATTCAGCAGTTTGGATTTATTTACCTGAAATCTCAAGTAGCACGATTTGAAGATGGGAAAATGGGCCAGGATCGGAGAATTGGGACATTTTTCAAGCGATAAGTAACGGTTTCTGACGATTTTATGGGAGATTTCGAGGTAAAATTTTACTTTAAAATTCGAAATGGTGGCAAGTGATTTCAAAATATAGAACACAAAAGAGTACTTGTATTTCATAGTATTAATCTCGTATTGTCGAAATTTTCACTCCTGTGGTGTGGTCTCGAGCACACGTCGTTTTTTAAATGTATTTTTACAACAAATAATATATTATTTGCAACTCTCATATTTCAACAATGATATTACATATTATAAGACGTCATTATTAAAGTTCAAGGCTTTGCCACCGGCACGTTTAATCATAATGTGTTAAAATAAATACAGTTGCAATTATATATTAAAATATTTATTTCAATGAGCAATTTTGGAAAGGGCCACTTAATAAAAACAACTGTGAGACCCTAACTATTATTCACAGTTTATTTGATGTAAAATATAGCTCGTATAATTTTATGAGAGTTTTAAAGCAGCGTACCAAATAGTATTATACAAATACAGTATATTTCTGCTTTAGTCGTCTCGGGTATCACAACTTCCCATATGCTCCAAGTATGGTAATTTATTATAATTAAATAAAGTTAGCCGTTGTGTTCCCCACAAGTGTAATTCAACACATTTTTCAGAGTAATTTTTTCGGACAAAATTTATGACTAACAGGCAACCCGTTAATTAGTGCTCCATGAATCAAGTTGCTAATTTGAAAACTATGTTTCTGGTGGATAAGTAAAGTTGCGAATTTTATATTGCATTATCATATTATTGATCGATAAAGAAGCGTATAGTAACCGCCATAAAATGAGCGTTTATTATTTATTTAAATATGCATGGCTTTTCACGTGAGCTATATGATCCTGTTTAAAATTGGTTAAATATTGTTAAATATATAAGATATCAATAATGAAAATTTGAAATTAGTATAAGTGCTGCCATCTGCTTATATTATTTGTATTAACCGAACGATGTAATATCGGTAACTCGGCCGGTAACATGAATGAATGTCTTTAAAAATAAAGAAGCAGTCGTTGCTGATTACTTAAAAAAAACACACGTTGTTTTATTTCTCTAGCAGGTTATATGCTCATATCCCGCAAAAAAACCGGAAATGTAGGATCCCTATTAGTGCTAACCAAATTATCACAAAAATTTGTTCCTATGATTATTGTCTTCGAGCATTCTGGTATTTCGATAATCACCGACGCCATTAAAATGAAGCTCTTGGATATGGGAAAAGAGATCGGTAAAACAGGGAACGCTTGAGGCTCAGATGAAGAAATTTGGCAACACCGGATCAAAGAGCAAATTTAGACAGAATGACGCTAGGAACGTCAATGCAAATGACAATCTCAAAATCAGCTGGGTGTCAAGTGTTATGGTTGCAAGCAGTTGGGGCATTATAGAAACAAATGTCCAAATCGTGAAAAGAATCCAAATTCGAAAGCATCTAGTGTTGTTTTTCTAAATGGCCAATTTCCATACTACTCTTTTGGAAGACAATTTACGAGATGTAAAATTGAGTGAAATGGAAAACATCATTGTCGCCAGTAATGCCAAAGTGTCAGTGGACTGCTAGCTGAATTACCACAATAGCTTGTTTCGATGATTATCGCTATCGAGCATTCTGGTATTTCTATAATCACCGAATACAAAGGACGATTGGTACATTGATTCAGGCGCCAGTTCCCACATTGCTCTCTTGGAGGACAATTTACGAGATGTAAGGCCGAGTGAAACGAAAAATATCGTTGTCGCCAATAATGCCAATGTGCCAGTGAAATGTATCGCTACTGTAGATTTGCAAACCAAAATCGGAATTTAGGCACATGTTTAGTTGTTACAATAGCATTTTGTGTGCTTGAATTGACTACTAATTTGTTGTCTGTCAGCCAACTAGGTAACATAAAATGGAAAATATGTGACCTTTTCAGAAGTTGGATGCTAAATCTTTAATCAAAAAAGAATTTTAGTGGCAACCGCAACTTTAGTAGATAACGAGATAACGTGTATAAATTAAATCTTCGTAAATCTCACAAAATACTTAAGTGTGATTTTGTAAATTCTCAGACCTGGCATAGGAGGCTACGACACATAAATTATGAAGATTTGAAAAGGTTAAACACAGGTGCGGGTCTGGTGTCACATAAACACTGTCGATTTTAAAGTTTTTTTTGGGAACAATGGAAAGATTACATCAAATAGAACACATTAATGCAAAAAAAAAAAATTCCGGATGAAGCACTTTTGGCGCCAAAAATTGAAAAATAAATTTTATAAATGAGTGATATTTAAATGCGAAAACTCTCCCAATATAACGTTAATGATGACAATTTACTTGCAACCCAAACAAACCTTCTTGATTTTCAAGTAGGCAAATTGCCAAGTCCAGGAGCATGTTTCATAAAGTAGAATAACAACTTGGGAAAGTAAGTAAACAAGCGCGAACCGCGCGCTTGTTCCTTATATGCCTAACCCAAAACTAGTCCAGACTGTCGTAAACTAACCCAAACTAACACAGATTGACCAAAAATAACCCATACTAAGCAAAACTAACCCTGGCTGTTTAGCCATACATGTATATACATATAAGTAATAAAAGTTTACTTACGGTACACAGTTGACTCAATTTGTCCATTTCCCAGTAAATGTCCTAGATCAAGTACATTTGTCATAAAATGAAATAATTTTAAAGGACAAGCGCGCTACGCACGTCAGTAAATCAGCCACAGCTAACCCAAAATAGCCAACACCAACCCAAACTAACCACCACTCTCCCAAACTAACCAAAATTAACTCACTCTAATCCAACCTAACCAAGACTAACCAAAACTAACCCAGACTCACCCTAATTAACCAAAGTAAACAGAAAAGCGCGCTATGCGCGCTTGTCTCTTCGCTATTCCAAACTATGCAAAACCAACCGAGCCTAACCAAAACTAACCCAAACTAACCAAAACCAACCCAAGATAACTCAGACTAACCAAAACTAACCCATACTAACCAAAATTAACCCAGACAAACCCTAACTAACCAAAGTAAAAAGACAAGGGCACTATGCGCGCTTTTATATTCGCTATCCCAAACTAAGCAAATCCAACCCAGACTGACCAGAACCAACCCATACTAACCAAAGCTAACCCAAACTAACCAAAAGTAACCCAAACTAACCCTAAGTTACCAAAGTAAAGAGACAAACGCGCTACGCGCGCTTGTCTCTTCGCTATCCCAAACTAAGCAAAACCAACCCAGACTAACCAAAACTAGCCCATACTAAACAAAACTAACCCAGACTAACTGCGTGACGCGCACTTCTCCCTTCGCTATTCCAAACTAAGCAAAACCAGCCCAGAGTAACCAAAACTAACCCATACTAACCAAAACTAACCCAGACTAACCCTAATTAACCAAAGCGCTTTTCACTTCGCTATCTCAAATTAAGCAAAATCAACCCAGACTGACCAAAACCAATCTATACTAACCAAAACTAACCCAAAATAACATAAACTGACCCTAATTAACCAAAGTAGAGTATTTAAGATTCTAGATTAAGCAAAAATAATCGAAACTAACTTTAATTAGCCAAACAAGCGCATTGAGACTAGCGCGCTACGCTCTTGACCAACCCCGCCCATCACAAAATCAAAGTTAACCCAAAGTAACAAAACAAACGCACTACGCGTGATACTCTCTTAAACTAATCCAAATGACCTTTTAAATTTGTATCTATTTCAATAAACTAAATAAATTAGTTTATATGACTTATTATTAAAAGTGACTCACTTCTACTTCTAGCAAGTCATATATTCGAATTATTGCTATTTTATTAAACAAAGCCATTATGAATAATTATTAAAAGAAGTTTTCGCCCCACAGTACTTTTGAAACATATTCAACACGAGGCTGTTATATTTTAGAACCAAATAGAAATTACACTTGGCAACATCTACCTGTACAACAACCAGCTGAACTGTGCTAAGCCAAGGCCACCTATACTACAATAGGTGGTCCAAATATTTTTTACTGCTTGAAAATGACTATAGCCGGATGTGTTTTGTTTATTTTTTAAAATTGAAGAGTGAAGCCATAACGTATTTTAAGGAATTTGTGAAGTTGGTTGAGGCACAAAGAGAGAAGAAAATAAAAATAAAAATATGCAGCAGTCCTTGCTGATTACTTAAATAAAACACACGTTGTTTTATTTCTCTAGCAAATATTACCCCGTGAAATGGAGAAGGTAAAAAAACGCTTAAAAAATGTGTTTAAGAATTTATGACAGAATTTCAGGCGAAAAAAATATTATGAAATACAAATAGTTTTTGTGTTCTATATTTTAACCATAATGACCCCTTTTTAAAAAATATACATGCACAAAATATACTTGCTATTTTTCGAATATCACCAATTTCAGTAGTGTTCGGAACACCGTCAGAAGGTACGTGCTAAGGAAATTTTATCAAAAATAATTAATTTTTCAACAGCTATCATGTAACGAAGCTAAATTTTGAAAACGTAATAGCTCGCAAACGAAAAACCCTCTTCGTAACAAAATTATGTTCACACCCACGTAGATAACAGTACTACAAATCCTTAAATGTCACTTCGTTCAATTAACCCAATTCGCCGAATAACTTAATAGTCCATTTGGGTAGGGAGTAAATGTATGATGCAAGCTTATTAAAATAAACATGTTCGTGCTAATAAACTAATTAAGTCGCTCCTCAAGAGTCTCCCAATAAAATTATAATAACAATAGCTATGCTTTTAGTACACACACAGTGATTCTAAAAAATGGTATAAATATTAATAAAGAGTGGTGAAAATTTCGTTATAAGGACTACTATCGTCGAAACTATTACTTTGAATAGTTCGAGAATTTTCTTTACAATAATCCCTGGCCATCGACAATTCTAGAGATTTCTATGTTAATTGGCGCCCCATTAAGATTTACCGACATGTTCTGTTGTCATTAGATATTATATACCTACGATTGAAAATATTATCATTATTAAGAAAGTGATTATTCAAGGATCAAATCAATCAAATTTTCTCAATGCTGAATCACGATAATAATATAAATGCGCTCTCGATAATAATATGTAAGCCTTTTCTGAAAATTTTCTATATTTAGGATATTTTTGTCAAGCTATACGAATTTCAAAAAGAGCTATTGATAAAGTATCTTCAAATGGTGCTTAAAACGATTAAGATGTTTTATAGGACAAAAGATTTAAAAGCTCTTAGTCAGCTTGTTCAGTCAGTTCGTTCACTTTTATCAGCATGGATATTTTATAATTCCGGTTATATATATCTTGAGCCATTTCTTAAGCCGGTAAAGTTTTTGTGATTCATGTTGCTCATAAAGCTTGTAGACACTGACGTAAACCATGACCTATGAAAATAATTGAATTGATGGCAATAGAAAAATTAGTTATGCAACGATTACTATTATGATTAAATCTGCGATTATGATGGTTTGGCGAGTAATAAAAGTTTAAAAAGCGAAAAGTAAATGTGTCCGATGAGTCCTGTATCCTAATGATTTGTTTTGGATATTTGCTGTTACCACACCCCTTAAGTAAAATAAATACGTGTGTTATATTTTAGATTAGCTGTACTCGATGAATGAGACATTAAAGAGAGAGTAAAATTAATTGTAACTGACAATGCTCGGAATATGATGACTGCTATTGAAAGGTTTTCGGAAATAAACCATCATATAAGTTTTTATACTAACACGTTTCGACTTGTATTACAGTTAAAAGAGAAAGTAATTAAAAATATAACCATGTAACATACACTGATAGTGATATATTTTTCAAAATGCTATATTCGTTGATAGTGAAGTTAAAGATATTACAATACTTGCAAGAAAAATGCAGAGAAATTTTCGCCGTTCGACTAAACCTATAAAATTACTACAACAGGAACAATAAAAATATAAAATTGTGCAGTATGTTTTCATTCAAGCGTCCCAACTCGATTTGGTTCAAGATATAAAATGCTAGAGAGACTGCTTGAACAACATATTTCAATTCAACCTGCTAGTCTAGATCTAAAATGCTCAAATCATTTAAATATCAATGAATCGTAGTTGAAGAAATAGTAAAAGTATTGGCATATTTTAGTGATGCTACAAAAATTCAAGTAAAGCCCGAGTTCTTAAATTCCGTTTATAAAATGTTGGAAAAAGAATATGATGGGAGAGAGAAAGCATTAAGAATATTACTGAATTTAAAGGGTTTTAATGAGACCCATGAAAATATAAATTATATTATGGCAACTATACTTAATCCGCGATAAAAAGCTCGTGTATTCAGAGTAGGATTGTAAAAGAGAAACAAAGGCTATTACCTCAACATGATTCTGATTAACAAGCAGAACATGCAAAGTCTGAAAGTCTAGTTTCTGCTAGCCAAACTTCTATAATTGGAAACATTTGAGCTGTTTGTTAACAAATAATTTCCGTGATTTGAAGTTCTAATATCCAGTTTTGTAGGTCAGTTCCATTAATTTAAAAGAACGCCCCATACAAATAAGTTAAAATTTCGTTAATGGAAATTATGTAGTTTACCTCAGGTATATAAAATGTTCTGTTCACATTGCGGCGTAGAAGTGGCAAAAAAGGAACGAATAAATGTTGCTGCTTTTTTAGATAGTTGGTAGGTTGTTAGTAATGATAAACTATTATAACTAATAATATTGTAATATATTATGCTAAGATTTTATCATTCATTGGGATGTATTTTGTTTTTCAAAATATTGCCAGAAATTTCTTTTTTATGTTGATGAAATTCAGTCTTTAGTATCTTGGTTTCCTGATAATTGAATTTCTGTGCAGTTTGGTTTCCATGCTCCATGTTTTGCTAGTGACGTTTTGTTTTTTTTTGTGATATTACTTTAAACACACTGTATCTCTTAAACGTGCAACATTTAATTAAGTCATTATTAGCTCAAGAGGTCTATTTTAAAATCTAGTATAATCCTAGTATAAATATTATTAAAAACGTATATGAGGGTGCCAAGGCTTATGTAAAACTGCACGACTATATGGAGGATTTTCCCATTGAAAGGGGGTGTAAGACAGGGGGACGTGATATCTCCAAAACTTTTTACGTCACTCATGGAACGCAAGTTTAAAAGAGTTGATTTTGAAAATATGGGGTTAAACATAAACGTCGAGAAGCTTAATCACCTTAGGTTCGCTGATGACATTGTACAGATAACTGAAAAAATAGACGAAGCAAGGGAAATGCTCGACAGACTAGATAATGCCTCAAAAACAGTTGACTTAAAGATTAACTTTAACAAAACTCAATTTATGACCAACTTGGTGATAAATGAACGAATATAACTAAGTAAAAATCATATAGAACAAGTAGGCTCATACAAGTATCTAGAGCATGAAATTCTCATGCTCTAGATACTTGTATACTCGGCCTTGGTTGGGCAGCTTTTGGAAGACTAAGCAACATCCTAAAATCAAACATCCCAATCTGCTTAAGCAGAAAGGTCTTCATCCAGTGTGTTCTTCCTGCGCTAACTTACGGAGCAGAAACATTAACACTAATAAAGAGGATCGTACACAGAATTCGTGTTGCACAGAAAGCCATGGAAAGGTTAATGCTGAGAATATCCCTAAGAGATAGAGTTTCTAATACCAGACTTCGCCAACTGTCTGAAGTGACTGATACGATGGAACGCATAACAAGGTTAGAGTGGAACTGAGCTGGACATGTGGCAGGAACAACAGACAAACGATGGATAAAGCTGATCCTAGAGTGGAGACCACGACAAGATGCCCTTCGAAACAGGAGTCCACCTACACGTTGGACCGACGATATCAGAAGGGTCGAACCAAACTGGCTGAATGTAGCACATGATTAAGGACGCTGGACTAGACTACGGGAGTAGTCTGTTCAACAGTGGACACAAATTGGCGGATTGATGATGACGTTTCGCCAGAATCGCATCTGGCATTATCAAGTGTTACTCACTCCGCTTCTGGCCTCGACTGATGCTGGGATCCGTATGCGTCTGCTTTTATAGGCTGGCGTTTGCGCAGATTGTAACGCGGCCTAGACTCCGCCTCCGTTGTTTCCATTGCTTCGGTAATGTTATGGTTCGATTTTTGACGGACCCCCGCAAAGTATGCCGTACACTCTATATATATTTATATTTATTTATTTATTTATATCTTATTTATTTATTAACAATATTGTCAGTAAGAGGTCAGTTATCTTGCCGGTGGAAAGAAAAGAAATTTTGCAGTGCCAGCCTAATGAATATCGAGTCTTTTCTTAGTTCGCTAATTTAAATTTTTACCATGTGGGTGAGTAAAGTGTATAGAGCACCATGTTATTGTAAAGGTCTCAATTGGGTAAGTAATATACAGCAGCAGAGTGTAAAAACAGTAAAACTTTTATTCCTTTTAGGTAAGAAAACATAAAGCACTTCAAAGGTGAAAGTTATAAGTAATTCTTATATTTGCGCCATGCACCAAGCTTGAATATCCATGATTTTATAAATGAACTGTTTACATATTCCGCAACCCGTCTTGAGCTGGAAGATTTTTAGATAATGTGCGCAAGATAAAATATTTTAAAAACAAACTAAGGAAAGTGTTTGAGCGTTCACCACAAAGGCACTTAGTATATTAGCTTGGGTTAAAAAAAATGTTTCAAATATTTATTATACTATGGTCATTATATGCGAATTATCGGTTGAATCAATATTAGTAAAAAACATGAAAGCTCTAAAATGCATAGTCTTTTTCCTTCATCGAAAATAATTCGATGCCCTCAAAACGTCGGAAACACACTTTGTATCTATTCAGAGTGAAACTCGTACCCCACTGGACCGATAGGCGTCTTCAAACAAAGTCGTTCATTACGTATTCCTCGATTTCACGTATGACATCGTCAGCAATTTTATCGTATGCCGTGGGACTTTGATTAAGTGTCATTTTTGTTCGAAACCTTTCATGCTACGAGGAATTCTTTATTGCACTGCCGGACAGATCCAAATCATGTGGTAATTATCGAGCCTTCTTTTATTAGTTATTTGTGAAACTCTCTCTGCCTAGGTAATTGTGAATCTTTCAATTTCTCGCAAATACTTTTATTTATTTTATTCTTCTTCATATTGATTCACAAGAAAGGAGTAGATATAATTAGCCGTTTCACTATCAGTATTTTTGGCTAGTATGTTCTGGGATCGTATCCATATGTGGAACCACATTTTTTGATTCTCAGTGGTGTAACATATTTTTACTTGCTTAGTTCGGCTATGTTTATTTTTTTATTTTAACCCATGCAAAAGTGATGTAGCACAATTTTTTCACCTAATTCGCCAATGTATATTTTTCTAGAAATTTTTCTTTCACTCCGCCTATGTATTATTTTCATAGTTCAATGGTATCCTAGGCCTCTGAAGTCCTTACAACTTCGATTTAAAGTATGGATTTAAAGCTTATTGTGGAATTAAAAGTAACTTATATTTTGTGCTATTAGTGGCTATTACCGCTAACAATCCAAACCATCAGACATTATGGGAGGCTAATTGATAAATAATATACAGAACCATAGAATATGATGTCATTATTATACTATGAAAATATTTGATAATTAAATGATTATAAAACTACTTTTGGTATAGTATAACAGATCTTCTAGCGACGTCGTTTGTTTATTACGTGGAAAAATGACCATCCAGCAATTCTAGTGTTCTAGTGGATTTTATCCTAAGATGCTTGCTATTGACAATGGTGAACTAATTTGCACTTATTTAAGACGCCTTACTGCAAACATCTGCCAAAAGAAGATGACCTGAACATTTAGAAAATAATCATCACGGTTTGGTTTGGGAATCAGGCTTCACCGACTTAAACGATTTACAAAATGTTTTGCTGGAAATACTAAAAACATATAATAACCTTTAAAAAGTGATTAAAGTTGACTTTAAAGATAAATGTTATAAATAAATTTATTGATGCAACACACACACATTCAAAGATCCTGTGAAATGTGAATCAAGGTTAAGTTCAAAAAATTACCAGAATGTTATTATCATGAAGATAGTAATAGTGCCCTAAACAATGTTAAACTATTATATGATTTTAGGTTCATACTTTTAAATGATATGTGATTAATAATATTAAATCAATAAACAAAAAAAATTTATAATCTTGCATGGCAATGTGGATGAAATAAAATACACCGTGCTACGAATACATGATTGGGTGACAAATTCCAAACATAAACTGTTACACCTTAAAGCTTTCAACATAGGTTATATGCGAAAAATACTTGCGGTCTTTGAGGGTGAAGAAAAAGCTGTGTGATTACCGGATCGTTTCAAGGATATGGCTGATGAATTCCCCTAACCTATGAGCGACAATACCCGACTGTTTCTGGCCTACAAAGGCGTGAAGATCGTGAGATGTATGAACACGAGTTTCAGTACACAAATTTTTAATGTAAATTTGTTATTCAACTAATAAATTGTATATACCAATTTGTTCTTTTTTATTTAATGTTAATTTTAACATTAATAAAATAAAAGAAGAAAATTCGAAGCCTCAAATATTTATTAAACAGTAATGCATAGAATACTAAAAACTACCTAAAACTAGTCTAAAATCTTAACATGTAAGCTAATAATTATTAAAAGTTTACACAGTCGCTTCATATCTGTTAATATTTAACTATAAAAATTAAAGTTTATCCAAACTTGCCTTAAATTCACAAGATTTTTTTATACAAAACCTGTTGGTTTGTATCTATATCAGAAATAATGTAGCACGAATTAAATGATCCAATTTCGTGGTTTCCTAGCGATTGTAATAAAGAAAGTCCAAATAATTTCATATTAACTTGAAGATTTAGATGAACTGAAAGATTGTTTTCAATCAAAAGTTGTTTGTTTAGAGCTTTTTAAATATAAGTTAACATCAGTTGAATGTTTACCTGGTAAAATTCTGTAGGTTGTTATTCGATTTTGTAAAGGTATTTTCACAATTTGCACGCTAAAATCTACTTAGTTACAGCATTTGTCTCTATGACTGTGGCTTAACCGATGTAAATGTAAGGTTATGTATTGACAACACTCATCGCGGAATATAGACATGATTCAAACTGTGAGAATATTAGAAAACACTAGAGTATTATGAAAGGAAAACATCATGTAGAATAAGGGCATACACTGTAACATTTGTTTCAAATTATTTCATACCCTCAAATTCAGTGTTTATACCAACAGTGGAGTTCTAAATCTCTTGAGGTTGGTTACTGAAGTCTATAACACAGATATGATTCTGTATCTATTCTCCAAGAACCAACCATTGGCTCTCAGAACTCTCGATTATAATAACTATTTTGATTTTGAAAGCTTTCGTAACAATGGTAAGAAGCTGTCGCAAATTTCGTGGTTATATCCTTCGTATAGGCATAGCCTAAAGAAAACTATAGCCGCGACACTCGGCTCGTTTAGTGGGGTACGGAATCAAATTTTCTCCGTGAAGCTCAGTGAAGGGAGAACACCACGTAGTTGAAACTCGATGCCAATCATACGCGCTTACCTGGGCCGGAGTGCAATAAATTTTCATAGGAATTAAAATAGAAAAAGATTCGTTGTTTGGGTAAATAGACGTTATGCGTATATATTGTTTTGTTTGCATGTTATATAAATAAGTTAATGTTTATGTGTTAAAATGGGAAAAGAACGGCAGAATTAAGCAGCTAGTTAGTTTGTTTATTTAAACTTAAATTTGATCATAAGGTATCGGAATCGGTTCAAATGACTAAAATAAATTGGAACTAACTGAAACCAGCCGAAAGTTAATTGAACGACTAACCAAAGCTAGCCAAAAGTAACCATAAGCTCCAAAACAGGCCAAAACGTACCTATCGTAATAGGTTACAAAAATTAAAGTAAGTTAAAACTAACCAAAACGAAAGGAATTTAAGCGACTAACCAAAAATATTAAATTTGCTTATAACGTATAGGAACCGATTCAAATGACTAAAATAAATTGGAACTAACTGAAAGTAACCGAAAGTTGATTGAATGACAAAACAAAAGTAACTAATAGCACAAAAACGGACTAAAACGTATCGGAACACATTAAAAATGTTAAAGTAAATTAAAACTAACCCAAATTAACCGAATATTGGCAAGTAACCAAAGACATTAAAATTGGTTATAACGTATCGGAACCGGTTCATATGATTTAAATAAATTAAAACTAACTGAAATTAACCGAAAGTCGATTGAACGACTAACCAAAAGTAACCAAAAGCACCAAAAGGGCTAAAACATATCGTAACAGATTAAAATTATTAAAGTAAGTTGAAACTAACCCAAATTAACCGAATTGTAACGACTAACCTAAATTAATTAAAAACATTTAAATTGGTTATAACGTATCCGAACCGATTCAAATTACTAAACTAAATTAAAGCTAACTGAAATTAACCGAAAGTCGATTGAACGACTAACCAAAACTAACCAATAGCATCAAAAAGGGCTAAAACGTATCGTAGCAGATTAAAAATATTAAAATAAGTTGAAACTAACCAAAATTAAGCGAATTTTGACGACTAACTTGAATTAATTCAATAACTAAAATAAATTGAAAGTAACCAAAATTTGATTGAAAGACTAACCAAAACAAACCAAAAGTAACTAAAAGTACCAAAATGGGCTAAAACGTATCGGAATAGCTTAAAAATAATACTAAGTAAGTTAAAACTAACCCAGAACAATTCAATTTTGGCGACTATCCATAACACTAAAATTGGTAATAACGTATGGGAACCGAAAGTAATCCATAGTTGATTGAACGACCCAGTTTTGGCGGCTAACCAAAACTAACCAAAAATATTAAAATTGGTTATAATGTATCGGAAACGGGTTCAAATGACTAAAATAAATTAAAACTAAACAAAAGCTGATTGAACTAACCCAAACTAACTAAAAGCACCAAAACGGACTAAAACGTATCATAAATTACAAAATTTAAAGTGCCCAAAAATAACCGAAAATTAATAATATGGTAACATTGATAAAATATATACGAAGGGTACAGGGGAAAAACGATCTAAGCGACATTTCCATAGGAAACTTTTATTATTGATTTCACAGAAACTTTTATTCTTGATAAAAGTTGGTGCTTGGAAAAAACTAATGTTAAATTAAGGCTAAGTATTACAGGGTACTTGAAAAATACAAAAATGGTTGTTAAAAAAACAAAAACTTAGGAATATCGGAAAAGCTTCTACAGGAAAAATAAAGCTTCGATTAAGGTAAAAATAAAAGTCAAATACCATTTTTTCCAAAAGTGCATCGTTGCTGAAAAAAATAAAGACAAAATCAAGAAAAAGCGATTTTTTTCAGTAATTGAAATGGATTTTCTCCGCAACGGTGCAGTGCACTTTTGGAAAAAATGGTATTTGACTTTTATTTTTATCTTAATACGAGCTTTATTTTTCTGTAGAAGGTTTTCCGATATTCCAAAGTTTTTGATTTTTTAACCATCATTTTTGTATTTATTGAGTACCCTGTACCTTTAATTTAGCATTGTCAAAATTAGTTTTTTTTTTCAAAAACCAACTTTTATCAAGAATAAAATTTTTGTGAAGTCAATAATAAAAAAGTTTCCTATGGAAATGTTTGCAGCGGGATTGCCATACAAAACAGGGTGGAATGGTTAAAATATAATACAGCAGGCTATAACAGCTGTGGCTAAATATTTAGCAATCACAAAAATTTATTTGACCACTCTGTTAGCGTTTTGCATTTATAAGTAGGTTTTATTACTCCGCACCATTTCGAAATAGAGTATAGCCATGTTGATTTCAGTTTGACAATATAATTGAATTATATTTCAATATAAAAGGTCTCAAAAGAGCGGGACATATTTTCCGATTTTCGAATTCTTCTAAAAATTCTAGATAAATTTCATGTAGCATGTCGAATAGCCTCCTTTCCATTTAAAGAATTTGATCTGTTTAACTTAGCGCGAAACGATTTGCATCTTCTTATCTTAGTAATTATCTAGATATAAGAAATTTTCGGTTTGGTGGGGAGTATTTTCCAGGTTGTGGTTATGTGGAAGATCAGAAAGTGCAAAACATTTCGTTTGACAATAAACAGTTCGTATTCTACCATAAAGGCGTAAGTCTCAAAAACATTGTTTTTGCTGGTTGTTTTTCGTAAAAGTCGATCGTTATCCACATATATCCATTATTTCAGATTTGATCAGCACCTTGATATCATTTTGATTCGCTGTACCTTTTTTGGTTTTAAAGATACCAAGGTAAACAAAAAAGTAAAATGTAGGGTTGGTAGCCAAGTTTTTTCTAGATTACATATAAAACAAACACCAATAATTTTCTGACATAGAAGCCTACTTTATATATTTTTTAAATAGAACACCCTGTATATTACTACATTTTTGGACTCTCTAGTGAAATCAAAACACATGTCGTGTATAGTATCCTATACCTATCTTTAGCTGTTTACGAAATATTGACAGTTGAAAGTCGGGCATTTTGACAGGCTCTAAACCGCACGAGATCAAAGAAAACGGTTTGCAGATCTCTATCTTAGGTTTTCATAAGCTATCGAATGACAGTGGCTTTCAATTTAACCGGAGGTTTAAAAGTTCCGGTCAATTTTATTCGCGGGTTACATTCAAAGTTACTGTCATTTGATAGCTCATGAAAATCTAAGACAGGAATATGCAAACCGTTTTCTTTGCTCTCATGCGGTTTAGATTTTAAAGCCTATCAAAATGTCAAAACGCACGACTTTCAACTGTCAATATTTCATAAACACCTAAAGAAAGATAGGTATAAGATATTATACACGAAATGTGTTTAGACTTCTCTAGAGATTCCAAAAATGTAGTAATATACAGGGTGTTCCATTTCAAAAATATAGAGTAGGCTGATATGTCAGAAAATCGTTAGTGTTTTATTTTATATGTAACGTAGAAAAAAATTTGGCTACCAACCCTACATTTTGCTTTTTTGTTTAACTTGATATCTTTAAAAACAAAAAAGTTACAGCGAATCAAAATGTTATCAAGATAAATTGAACGCACGGTACAGGTTGCTCCGATTTAGCGTAATTGTGCACTTCATGCATAAACTAGTTCGTGAACTATAGCCAGATCAAAAATTTACTTTCATTTCACCATCTTGACAATATTTTTATCTAGCGAATAAAATGAAAAAGCTGTTACGAAAAAATATGCAAAATCGTACATAATACGTTTATAGAATTGTGCAGGTTGCTAAGAATCTATATAAAACAAAATTATGTACTTATATAAGATCTTTTTTTAGCTTAGAAGAGAACAACTAGATAAATCAAAATTTTCAAAATTATTATTTCAGATCTTCACAAGTTCGTCTAAAACCGTAACTACTTGTGCAAAATAAAATCTCATATAAAAAAACTTTTGTTGTGTATAGATCTTGTTAATATTTAAAAATTAACTTGGAGCTTATATTCTATTATAGTTATATTCAGCATTCGAGAATGCTGTACTTACTACAAGTAAACTACATTCGCCATTCTTAATTTCACTTCAAAATACATTTTTTGTAATGTTTAAATAAATATCCGGCTCTCTTTATGCAGCTTTTGGGATCAAAAAAATGGTTATTCTCTACTCGAAATGAACAGTATTTTATAAATCATATATTTTGTGATGAAAGTTTAAATAAAATAATAGAGGAGAGTAACAATTTTAGTATATAACGTCCCAAAAAATTTTAGTACGGCTCACTTCACTAATGATTACCGGGGGGTTGACGTCAAGTTAGATTTATTTATTTTCTCCCCACTACATAGTGATAAAGTTGGTCCTCGCTTCTCAAAGGTGCCGCGCTTAAGTGTCGCAGCTATAGTTTTCTTTAGGCTATG
>MU182053.1:316872-330061 GCA_016904865.1 Pissodes strobi
AATCAAATTTTCGTACATTAAAGAGAGATGATATGAGCGAAAGATGCCAAAAAATTGGCTAATTTAAGCGCACGGATAAAAATCTGGAAAAAATCTTAATTTGCTTTAAGTAAGAATTACTTAGATTAAATTAGATTTTATCAATTTAAATAATTGGGCTTGTTTGATTTTTTTCTATGATTATTTATTTGCGTTGTGTTAGCAATAATTTTTTCCTTATTAAACACATCATTATTAGCTTTAAATCTTTAAAGATATAAAACATCCCCATTAATTAAAACAAATAAGTGTGCTTTAAATTAAGGATTGAAATTATTGGACCAAATATTACAGCTTCTTCCAAGTATCGTACAGCTGTTGCGCGGCCGCGCTCTACGCGTCGACGCTATACGCTCCCGCTCCTCCATCCCGGTCACGCGCTCCGAGTTCCATTTCTGCTGCCGTCCAATAGAGATATTTTATAGAGTGTATCCACCCAAGCTCGGCATTTTTTGAAAATATTTGTGATGGAAAATACATTAATCAATTATGCCTTCATTTCAAGGTAAGTTACCCTTTTATTATATTACTTAGCTAGGTACATAATTAATCGTTTGTAAAAAAGAAGCGTTTTCTCATAATCAAAATGCCGCGAGTTTTACTAGTACCTACAAAAATGATTTCTGTTGTTACTAGCTATAGCAGTGCAGATCAATTTATACGATATACGCCTACAATCGTGCAACAGTACGCTTAGGCATTTTGGCGTACGATCCTGATGGTGCATTTTTTCTTTTTACGTTGTACAAGTTCAATGTCGTAAACCATTAAACTTACTTACTGTGGACATTTCCTGTCATGTACCAAATTCATTAAAAATTAAGTGTTCTGGCATGCCTTTTACAAATCGGTGTGTTAGATGGGGCTAGGTAGGGATTTTGAAATCTTTATCAATTAAATAAATACTCAGATATATATAGTTTATTTCATCAAAACACGTGAAACATAAATACATCTTAAGATAACAGTGTTTTTTTAAGCTACATATTTGTTATTACTTTTTTTATTTGCTAATAAAACCGACTTCTAATCACTCATCTAATTGAATATCAATAAATAGTCCTTTTAAATAGATCAACACATATTTACAACAGCCAAAGTTTCTTTTTCTATTTAAGTCATCACCAGCACAAACAGTAAACATTGAACTTGAAATACAATTGTTTAAAATAAATAAACAACTATTTATAACAAATGCAAGATTTTTACAAGTGAATAATTTGCTTATTGAATGAAATTAATCAAATTGTTATTTCAAATACAATGATTTTAGAAAAATTATATGTTATATTTGTTCCAAAAACTTTATGTTTTAATTTAAAGAGGTCGGGTATTTAAATCAATGTTTTGGGAATTTGCACGAAATTATTTCTCTTATTTGAATTAAAAATTTTTTTTTGCCTTAAAGTTATTTTTGTTTGATGTGAACAACGATTTTAAAAACATATTGTTTTTTCGGAATAAATATTTATTTCGAACAAAGAAAATATTCAAAATAAATATTATTTCTTATTCAAACAAATATTTGTTTGTCCATTATCAAACAAATATTTACTAGAATAAACTCCATT
Organism: Pissodes strobi; assembly: GCA_016904865.1. NCBI lineage: Eukaryota > Metazoa > Arthropoda > Insecta > Coleoptera > Curculionidae > Pissodes > Pissodes strobi. Next base: position 318,483 of record MU182053.1, read on the forward strand.
TTTTGGATCAATTTTTTTTTCATGCCTGATGGTTATCGCGTACAGGCGGTGTTGCCTAAATTTTTATTTTTACATTAAGAGATAAACGATAAAAAATTACGGCATTTTGTTGATTTACCCGAGGCAAACGAAATAAGTTAAATTTGATAAAGTTTCAATCGAACCCAAAACTGCAACCGTCTGACAACCTATGTACGAGCCACCCAACGCAACGCACAGCTATTTTCAAGAAATCGATCACAGATTCGTAAGCCTCGTGATCTCTGCTATAAAAAAATTCTTTAAAAATTTTCCATACGAGACTAATACTACGAGAAAGTCGAGGTTAAATTGAAAAATGCTGATGGTAATAAACCGATTTTCTGTTGCCCTATATATATGTTTCATTCATTATATCTTCGTACTAGTGTTCAAAGAAGGAAAGTAATTTAAATGATTTTCAGATTAAAAAATATAATCTAAGCGTAGGGGCAGGGTTGCCAGATTTTTGTTTTTACGATAAAAAATACGGTATTTTGTTGATTTACCCGTGAGAAGTGATATAAGACAGATTTGATAAAGTTTTCATCGAACCCAAAAGTACAACCGTCTGGCAACCTATGTTCGAGCCAGCCAACGCATAGCTATTTTCAAGAAATCAATCGAGCCTCGTAAACCCCGTGATATCTGCTATAAAAAAGTCTATAACAATTTTCCATACGAGATCGGCAAATGCAAGAAAATCGAGTTTAAATTGAATTATGCAGAAAATCAAAATGTTTATATTTCAATGAGTGTAACAGGGATTTCTCGATATCTTATGCTACTAAGCCGATTTTCTGTTGACCTATATATCTGTTTCATTCTCTATATTTTAGTACTAGTGCTCACAAAGGATATGCATTAATTCGTTTATCTTGTATTGATTTAGGTTTTTTTTTAATATTCGTATGTTTTCATTGGTAAACTTTTGGCGTCTACCGCTGATTTGTTTTATTCTTATTCTATTTTGTTGCGAAGCATAAGCCAAAACGAGTTCCATATTATAACTTGGGGGTTTTCTAATATTTGCCGTCTACAAGTGAGTGGTGCCTTTAAAATAAATAACCCTCACCTACTCTCGGTCATTTGAGTTAGGGCATAATTTACACGCTTGGAAGGCAGCTCGTTCTGAGCTGTGCATTTTTTCCTAATTGTGAGCTTTATTAACTTAACTTAATTCACTCTCAGTTTCTTCTAAAGCAAAATTAACTAAATAAAATTAGAGAATAGAGAGCCTGATAACACCTTTCAATTTTCTCTTTTCTTCTACTGCAATACTCCTTATATAGGTGCATTCGAAGCTGTTACTTATTACTATATCAGTTAACAATTTCAGAATTGACGCTTTTATATAATGTTCAATAACTAACTCATTACTACCAGTATAAAAACAACTTTTAAAGTTAAAATTATATACAGCGATAACCGATAATAAAAATATATGCATATATCCTAATAAATATGAATTGACTAGCAAATCGAGTTTATAAAATTACTGAAATTCAATATGATACATATTGCAAAATACAAGATATTAGGTACAATGAATTGGATGTTTCGGAGTGTTTTAAAAGAGAATAACGACAATAGGTAAACGATTACTTTGTATTATGTATTTATAAGCGGTGGCCATAAAAATCACTAATGCCAAATATACTGCCCAAATAAAATGTATGCTTTACTGGTAACAAGCCATTACTTGGACCAAAAAGCCGGCGCCACACGGTTGTCAAACACTGGAGCCAACGTTGGATACAATGTTGGAGTCAAGTTTGGAGTCAAATCAGCTACTAGCATTAATTTGGCAAATTGGCGGACGTTGGATCCAACATTGGAAGCCAACATTCAGGACTACTTGTCACCATTTTCAGGTCTATTTTGTGTAGGTTTTAGTTCTGTTGGCTCAATTTTGATGCTTTCAGCTATGGCCCTATCTTTTCCTTTTCGAAAATATTTGAAATTTTCCTCTATATCGATTTGCCGTGGATTTGTTAAAAAAAAAGAAAATGAACCATACTGTAACGGCTGGCATTGCTGCTGACATCGTGGTTTTATCTTGCGCAAAATTAGTGTTAAAACAAAAAAAGAGATTTTTAATACAAAACTTGAGCTGCGAGCAAGAATTCAAATCAAAGCTATCAATAATGAAATTTAACTATCGATGAACATGAACCATTCGTGTAGCCGTTGGTCGAATGTTGCTTCGAACTTTTGAAACATCGTTGGACGCAGGTCAAATATACCGACACAAAGGTGCCTACAGACGACCGACATGGCAAATGCAGGCTAACTTCCGCATTTGTGGACATTGGCCGATCATGTCTATAGAAAACACAGCACGGGTTCGTCCCACGTTGGCGCAGGCCAACGTTCCCCTCGGTGGCGGTATTTCTAGCAAACATCAAAGGGATCAGATTTCGACTGGCATATATTGGCAGCGAATATTAACTACGACAAGAAGGCCCACTTAATGGCCAGAAAGCGCTACAAAGGAATCGTCGTTGATTTTCTTCGTTGCCTGGTAACGATCAGCAAACTCCACCGCACACAGGTTGAATTTAAATAAAAGCTGGCCATAAACGATATTTTCGTTTGCGGTATATTTAATCAAATTTATAACGAAATTATTTATAGCACTCTAATACTCTAGTTGGCATTGGAAAAACACATTTGATATCTTCTGAATTGTTTGCCGCGCCCTGTCAAGTTGTATTCAACTGGCTGTTTCAAAAATCAGTTAACGTTTTTAATTAGTTAATATTGATAACAATACTCAAGGTATGTAATAACTAATATTTAAAAGATTTTGATTTTGTGTTAACGATTTCACCATATTTCCGAATACTAATTTTCTGACAAAAGACATCAAGAAGAAAATATTGCTCGAATTTGCCCCATCTTTTAATATTTAATTAAATTTTGGCGTTTTGGGTGATTTCAAAATTGGTTAAAGGTTTCGCACAATTTTACTGTATATTTCATTCCTATTTTGTAATACAATACAACTAAAAAATAGCGATATTATCTTATATCGAATTTTGACTCGACTATAGAATTTAGGCTTGAAAAATAATCTGACAAAAGGATGAGCTGGTCTATGGCCGCCGCGTCAAAGGTCGCCTGCCAACATGATTGTTTTATTTGTATCATGGCCTGTCGATATTCTGGTAATATTCGCGCGGGGAAGGAGACACACCTTTGACATGCCGCCGCGGAGAGTGATCCTTCTTATCATATAGTTTTGCCCAAATACATAATAAAAAGATAAAGACTGATGTACTATATAGCTAACGTGCTAACACTCCGTTGAGGTTATGTGTTGGTGTTATACCTAATTGTGCAACAACTGTAGCCAGATTATCAAAAAATGACGCGTCGAAATGAGGATCCCTTATTGGCTAAATTTGTAACGTGCGCAGTTTTCCCTGCTGCTGTCTTGTTTGAGCATTTACGTTTCTCTGTTTTTTTTTTGCTTCATATGTTGTACTGAAAGTATTTTCAAATGTCATTTAAATTCAAGTTTAAATTACCCTTAACGCAACGCATTATTAAATTGGAATTTTAAAAGCTATATCTGTTGTAAAGTCATCGGTACGGTTGGGCAAGAAATTGAATAATCGATTAAACTCTTAATATTTTAGCAAATGACCGAATAATCGATTAATCGAAATAATCAATTATCGATATTTTCTGAAATATTAATCGATAAGTCGATTAATCGATAATTTCTTAAAAGTAAATCGAATAATCGATTATTGTCGCCCACCCCTAATCCCATAATATTGTAGTAAGTGAAACTGAAGGTGAAATTTCGGTAGAATCATTATTGCTGATGCAAGACTGATGTTATTATAAAAAGAGGTAATAAATACTTTGGCTGAATCAGCAGATAAAAATTTATAATTTAGTTTTAATTTGTAAATATGGCTTTGATATTACCTTTGGATATTCAGAATATAAGCAAGTGTTTTTGAACAACAGCTGCACTGATGCTTCTATATTTTTTACTAGTTGCGTCCCTATTAGATCAATTTTTAAAAATAGCGATAACTCTGAAATACGTGTATGGCAAAATTGCAGGCCCTCACCAACGCGTTTCTGTCGTCCGCTTCACATTCATTTTGCTCGTGAGACTCCTGAATTAACCGTAGCAAAAACAAAATTTGGATCATCGAATTAAAAATTTAAAACCCTTTTTTTTACAACGAAGGAGCCCTTAATTTTCAAAATCCTTTTTTAAAACGACTTAAGAACATACGAATGAATTTTATACATGATTTTTATCGTTAGTGATAATTGATACTCCCTATATATAAATACAGATGATGAACAAAAAATTCAACAATTATTTGTCTAAAACACGATATACTAAGCTTAATACTTAATAACTTGTATGTATGTATAACTTTTATGTGTTATTTCTGGTAAACCTTATTATGGCCAGCTTTCCTAGAAATTCGACCAGTGTGCGCCGGGTCCAAAGGTCACATGCCAGTATCATGCTAGTTTTCGGGCGGGGAAGGAGACATACCGTTGACGTGCCGCCGTGGAGAGTGAATCTTCTTATCGTAGTTAATATTCGCTGATATTGGCCCGTGGCTTAAATCCCTGTCCACACGATGCGTGACCATTTCTATTGTTTACTCAAAATCTGTGGCAGACATCCTACAGAAATTGCTGAATTATCCCTAGGACTCTTTCCTTAGATCGTCCAGTAAATTATTGGCGGTGTACCTGAAGAAATGTATTAATTAGTAAGATTTAAAGTGTAATCATAATGGTTGACATACTCCAGCTGACCCACGATCTGCACTTCCTCCTCTTAGGTTATTTTTTTACTTAACAGTGCAGTTGTGGATAATCACAACAATGATGAAATCGAAACGACGACTTCATTTTCATCGCGATCCATTTTGTTCAATGTTGGGTATATTCCGCTATTTCTCAAACATTGCCAACATTCGCCAACTCTAGCACGTCGTGTGAATGCTTTGAATTTGCGAATGATGACGAATATGCAAATGTTGGCTTCAACGTTGGCCTCAGCGTTGGTCAAAACCCGCACATCGTCTGTAGAAGAAATAACGAATAATGGTGTGTAAGTGAGCTTGCTTAGTGCAAATGATTTTTAGATAGTTTTCAGTAATTTGTTCTCATGCAGACACTTACGCCAGACATAAATAGTATTCGTGTGATCCAAAGAATAATAAAACATGCAATGATCAGGGTCTCTCATAGTGATCAAAATTCAAACCTGAATATACACGATGGAACAGCATTAAGGTGCGTCCAGACCTGTGACAAGACCACGTATCGTGACACCGTCGCGAACCTCGTCGCATATAGTCTGGACGGTACTCCGTAACCGCAACGCGTGACATTGCCGCGTTTACCGCGTGTCATCACTGCGTTCCATGTCCTGTCGGTCTTTTGGCGTCGCATCAAAGGGATGCTACGCCGCTTGGTTCGACAAGTCTGGACGGGGCCGCGTATCATCAGAACGTTTTGCATATTTACTTGAATTTTAATCAGTGTAGCGGCTATTTTTGTTTCGAATTAGTATTTGCTTTTTTAATATCAGGTGGAATGTGGACAGGAGACAACGTTAACATTTATAGAATTACGCAATAAATGATCTATAACTATGTACGCTGCTGCTGCAACGTCCATGATGACCGACTGTTTTTTATTTAAATGAGCGGAACGCTGTGAACGGGACTATGATACGCGACGATGACACGCGAGGATGACAGGCGACGATGACACGCATCGAAGTTCGCCTCGTCGTGAAAATGTTCGCGACGCTGTCACGTCACGGGGTTTTGTCACAAGTCTGGACGCACCTTTAACAGCTGCTATAAAGATAATAATGAATCTCAAATTTAACTAGTTCAGACAGGTCGCTAGAATGCTAGACAAACATTGAGGTATTATAAGAAAGGAGGCGCTGTAAGCATTAAATACGGCAATTAAAAACGGTATCACTAAGCGTGACTTATGCCGGCACCAATATGGCGGCATGCGCAGAGCCGGACTATAGTAATTTATTCCAAAAATATTTTCTACCCTCGATATAGAGAGTAATAAAGTAATAAATAATTTCAACTTTACAATAATTTCGTTTTACATTATTTGCCTTACGTTATATTTCCAAGACTAATGTACTAATTTAAAAATATGTAATAACTAAAAACATTATTAGGAGAGGTATATACACATTGATTCCATTATTCTTTAGGAAGTCTAAAGATTAAGAAACAAGAATTACAATTTTGTAGAAAAAAAATAAAGACCCGAAATAAATATATATCAACATATATATACTTGGTAACTTAAAAATATCACATTTTATAATAATTATTAACAATTTATTGCTCACTAAATTACACAATTTTGTTGCTTTTGTGTCGCATACTAGCTGCCTTCTTTTAGTTTGTTTTATTCTTAAAAAGATAAATCATTTGAATAATTAAATATCTTTCAATAATGCTCTTCATCAACAGAGACCTATGATTATCTAATACAGCTTGTGGAATGGTTCCTTATCTTGAAGCTCATACAGTTGTTTAAAGAACCTCCATTCAATAAGCTCGTTGCCTCCATTCACGATTGATCCTTTGTCACCCAACGTATTCGTTACAAGTTTGATCATGTGACATGGATCTAGCAGTACAACAACTTCATCGTTAGTTGTTGGATGTTGGAAACTTGTTTTTAGCGACATATGGTTCAAACTGCAGCCCAGATAGCTCGCCATAGTCAAGTTTGTAGAGGCTCCACCAAATGTCAAGCTGACTACTTTTATCCCAGCTTCGAAAAATTTTTTCAGGCATTCTTTTACCAACCCCATTTTTGATTCTGCTTTTATTCTAGCTATTAGGAAATATCCTACTGGAATTTTCCAACTTCCATTAACACAGTTGAGGAGGAAAACTAGTACATTACTAGCTAGAAGAAATATCCTACTGGAATTTTCCAACTTCCATTAACACAGTTGAGGAGGAAAACTAGTACATTACTAGCTATTGTGCTCTCCTGGGCACCAGTTCCCATGTCTACATAGCCATATGATTTTCCTTGGCTAGGAACCCACTCCTCATGCTGCCTAATAGCCATCTCATCCATGACCAGTGAACAAATAATTGGACTCTCTGAAGCTTCAGCTTTCAATTTCAAGGCTTCAAATGCCTCACTAGTGAATCCAGGTAATCCACTGATATTCTGGTACCAACGACTGATTGTTCAGGTGTGAGACAAACAAGTATTGAAAGTCCTCCTCACATATTTATAGGCTGCTGGTGAGTAATAATGCAGGGTAAGTGCAAAGACCTTAAGTTCCTCCGAATATTTTTTGGCAGCTCTTCCTATACTGTCTTAAGTAGAGCTCCTGAGGACCAGAAAGCTTAGACATCAACATTAAGGTTTCTTCCATAAATTCTCTCTTTTTCATACCATTTATGCTGCCCTTTACGCTGGAGATTTTCTTTTCTTTTCGAGCTAATTTCCTTTTTAATATGGTTATCTTAAGCTTTCTTTTTGCACTCAATCTCTTCACGCATTGCACTTTATTCAGCAGTTTTCGTTCTTTTGCCGATAACTCAGTACTGATTGTAAGGGGGTCGTAATGTTCATTCTTGAACTCGCAAAACTTGGAGTTGTGGAACTGATATGGGAGTTGCCGGCTGAATAATGCATGTTTATACATTTAATTCTTGTGACAAGCTAGGGAATGGGTCGGTTATATTGGCAGCAGATTTTATTGTTCGATCTGATATTATTCGTATTTTAGGAGGTATCAATGAACCTTGTTGCCATCTGGCTTCACAATGTGATGAAGTACTCGGTACAGCATCACTGATACTCCCAGGCGGTTGAATCCCAGAAGCACATGGTACGACGGTGGTATTGAAAACAGCTCGGGAAACACGTAGCAACCCAATCTCAACGGGGATAGATCTTTCTTCCTGCAAAGAAATAAACAATAATTCTGAATATTTTGCTTCCAATGATTGTAGTTATATGTAGTTTTATATTACTTTTGGTGACTTGAAAAGATAAGGAATTAAATTTTGAATCCCATTTTCTTAGTAGATACTTACGTTATATATTCAATCTACCCTCCACATTTCATCTTTCTAAGTGAAACGGTTTGGACTCAGCGAAAAATGGGTAGTTTTCACTCTCAAATAATAGGTGAGATCGTGTTGGAAAAAAATGCACTTTTAGTGCCAAATATGGTTATACCCCGCTTACCAAAAATAACACACCATATTGACCATTTTTTTTTTTATATCAGGCTCTTACTATTTTTTAATGTCTAGGTGTAATTTGCTAGGAAACTAAAAGTTTTAGGGAATGTCTTTTATCAACTAGAATTGTGATAGATTTGACTTTAAATATGTTTATCAATTAGATTTAGCGATTAAAAACGAACTTTATTTACCTTGTTAAGTCTTGGAACAGCACATGGCTTTAAACGGACAATACATTGAGATGTTTTATCAAAACAATATTTGGAAAAATGTTTGGAACACAGCATACTAGAATTTGTAGGTTGCCAATCTCTTCTATTGACAAAATTCACCCAAGCTTCTCGACGGATGAATTCTTTGGAAACCTAAAAATCAGTATTTCCTTTAATATAATGCTAGTTATAAATTTCAAAGGGAAAAATAAGAAGAGAGAGAGCTAAAATTTTAAAACCCTAATTAATTTTTAATTTGTCAATAAATATTTAAAATCATATGTGTATACATTTAACATGCTTTACCTATATAATAATTGTATAAGAGATACCGTTTTTTCGGTTTGTACATTTCATTTCAGGCACAGTATTTTATTGTTTTCCAAATATTATAGCACAATAGTATAATCCGGTCCTGAATTATGTTTACACTTACCTATGATATGTAATTTCAGCTGATTTTTTTTTATCAACGCGTTGTTGACTGCAGCAACTACGCACTGCACATGAAGACATGTTAGGACTGTCCAAATGTTTTTCAAACTCCACAAAAATAGTCTTTAAAATTGAAACGGCATGTAAAACACAAACAACTAACTTGAAAATATTTGACACATTGAGGTATTATGGCTTGACAGAAATCCGGCACCAATATGCCGAACCCGAGACCGTTTTGAAGCGTCGTGCGTCGCCTCCTTCGTAATAAATATCTCAATGTAGACAAACAATGAAAAAGAGATCCGACGACATCCACCTACTAGATGGTTAGACAATTTAAAATATAGTGTATAAGTAAAAAGCGATCTTATCGTGCGGGTCCAAAGGTCACACTTATCAGTAAAAACTTCATTCGTGGCAAATTTTGCGTATAAAATCTGTCAAAGGAATGACATTTATTGAAAAGTGTGACCTTTGGACCCGCACGATAAGACCGCTTTTGATAAATCAGCTTCGATAGTTGGCGCCAATGATTTTTATTATATAATGATCCACTGCCGTTCTATTACGCTAGTGATGGACGTTAAGCCAATTATCTGAGAATTGGAGCGACCGAAAAATTCAAGCGACATCTTTTCTTAATATGTGAGCTTCGTTCAAACCCCCTGCTAACTTTATCGGCATCAAAAGAATGTCTGTACGCGAAAATAATGCCAATATAATTAACGTCGGATAACTCAACTATTATTTCGCCCACGATCAAAAATACCAAACCCGGATTCTCATAGTTCCAATGGGATTTTCATCGAACGTAACGAGGATTATAGATTAGATGTTTCTTGAGAATAACTAAGCATTAAGTCAATTTACAAATTATAGTAATTGTTTTTCTAATAAGAACAGTACCGCATTAATAAAATCGTTCCTTTCAAAATTGTGCCGTAGATCAGATTTTAAAATATCATATTTGAAAACTGATTGCTCTGAATATCTACCTTGGCAAGAACATTTTCACAATGAAATATTCTCAGCTCTGCTATACTCATATCGTTCGTCGGGACACGATAATCCTTAAGTTCATTCCGATACTGAAGGGTCTGAATTGAGCTTTTTTAATGAAATACTTGATAGAAATACGTAAGTTCTTAAGCATTTGTGTCTGAGATATAAAGGTATTCAAATTTATTTATTTTATTGGAATTAAGCTCCAGTTTTTTGTTTTATGCATAACGAATGGCACTTCTTCAATCAAAAGTATGTACAGAGTTTTTACATTTTGTTTTCCTGGAAAGACAATTACAGTTTCTGCGAAAAAAATTATACAAAAGGAAAAGCAAGCATGGCTTCGTAAACATCACATTTTGATATGTTTTGTAATTTTTCAAATAGGAATCACTATATGTTATTGAATATTTAAATTCTACTGAAAATTCTTAACATATTGTATATATAATCATATGGCTATCTCTTTTTGAAATAATGACAGAAGAAAATTGAAATTTTTAGGACATAGTCTTTGTGAGGTAGATGCGTCAGTAGAAGGCACTTTAATAGATAAATTGTATATCCTTTGCATATCTTTGCTATTATTTTAAAAACTACACATTTTATTTTTTTATGTTATAGCACAAACATCTTAATATTATATTTTTTTCACAACAAACTAAACGCAATTTGTATAAAAAATATAAATAAACTCTAGTTTTCCATATGATCCTATAATTGGCATAAAAAATGTCTCAGTAGTTGGCATTTAAATGCGCCAATAGGTGACATTCTTGCAAACATTATCCATCAACATACAAAGGTGCATTAAACTCATATTTGCGTCTGTTTCCGCTTACGATAATTTTAAGGAAATGTAGATTTTTAAAATTTGTTTTTTTTAATCATACTTTCGTCTTTTTCGCTTAAATTAAAATGGGTTTTCGAGTCGTTAAACTGAAACTTATGCAAGCGCTTCTATCTCGTCTTCTGAATAAAAATATTGTATAACACACACAAATTTATGATTTTTTCTTTCCGAAGGGTTGTTTGATAATTCCTCTGAGAGCTCAGAATAAGTTTCTTCATCCTCGCTGTCCTCGCTTCTTCGGAAGACGTCTCTGATCCTGAAAATGCACTACGTTTCCTCGGGATGTTTTATTGCTTTCCTTTGCTTTCTTCGTTAAATTCTATTTCTTCGAGATTTTTGCTAATTAATTTTCTAACTTCTTTTTGTTGTTAACTTCTGCTTTTCTTTCCTCAGCTTTAACTTGTTTGCTTTTCTTTACGATTTTTTTTCTTTCTTCTTTTTATGATGATATTCTTACCACGCCTTTGCCGTTACACAGGTGGGATCACACTGGAAGGCGAACTCGATCTTTTACCCAACCAACAGACGGTTGGGTAAAAGATCGTGTATTTTATGAGGTGAGTCTTCTGATGATATTGCATTATCTTTTTGTGGTATATGCTCAACAAATGTTAAAATATATATATAGTTAGTTTTTGTTATTATCTTGGACTTCCAAGTTTATATTTTTGGTTGTAATTTTCTTGGGTTATAAGTCCTTAAGAAATTAGGTGACAAGGATAAAACAAAAAATGGGGTTCTATCCTTATGTTTTTAATTAACGTTTCGGTCCTTTTTTCCGACCTTCTTCAGAATTTACAT
>MU182053.1:330461-373649 GCA_016904865.1 Pissodes strobi
TATATATATATATATATAATATATAATATATAGCTTACATTCTTAACAAAACCACTAACAAAAATTAATATTTTTGCTTTGGCAGACTAGCATGTTGGAAATAAAATCGCCATATTGAACATTGTATGAACGGCATTCGTGGTTCATGATGGTTATGTAGGATGGCGCTAGGTTCAACTTTACAATAAAACTATTCTAGAATGACCTTAATATTAATTTTACAGTGGTAGGTGGCATATACTGGGTCACTCCCATACTCCCAATGAATGGTATATTTACCTTGCAATTAAGATAAGATAAAGTTAAATATTTCAAAATAATATGGTACGTTTGTTTTGATTTTCTCTTTCATCTCTTTTTACAAAAAGGCCCTAATCAGTGCCGTTTAGTTTAGTGTATGCTCAGAAACATTCTTTAGACGTCACAATGAAGCACAGAAGGACATGAGTATATTATTCAGCCCAAGGAATTGTCCTAAAACAGGCTAAAATGAGAGTCTACTTCTACTATACCCATACAAGGTACTACAAAGTATAGGTATATTTTACAGAGTTAATTAAATACAAACCGTTATATAATTATTACATAAAGTTGCATCGTTTGTTGACTAGTATTTTCCCAAAACAAAATTGTAGTTTAAGCTCCTGAAATCCCCTTGACTCTAAATATTTATTACTTTTATATAAGGTAAGCACATACCTGGCTTCCTATTTTCCTTTTTGGAAGACTATGAAATAAGGGGTATTGTTAAAAATATAAGGCCAAATTTCTACAATGACGAGAATGAACATTGTTGTTTTTTTTCAATGTAATTAATGGTAGAGTATTATACATATAATAATATACATATACATATATAATATATCAATCGCGAACGCTCACAAATGTGCTGGCGAGATGCTATGAAAAGGATCGCTGTATTCAACTGAACACAGCGGGCAAGGAACAGGGATGCGTGTGGATGTTTGCAGGAGGATTACGTCCAATATTGGACAAATCAGCTATGAAGAAGAATGAGATTACTATACTATGTACGGTGGCTAATATATGATGTTATTAATTAGTCCCATGTATCTATCCTTCTTTTGAAATTTAAGTAATATATAAAGAATTTCCACGACTATTTTTTCTCGTCATCCTTGACCGAATGGTGAACGAAAATTATCCAAATTTAAATGGTGAAATGCTAGATGAACTCTAACTGTAATTCGGAACGTTCTATTTGAAATTTATTATTTATAGCATTCTGGCATAAAATAAATAGCTTCTAAGTATTTCTAAATTTCTAATATATATATATAAAAAATTTCTCCTTCATAATCATAAAATAAAATATTTAATAAAAAATAAAATAAAGTAGGTAATAAATAAAGAAGTTTTAATCTTACAAGAGACGTTCTGCCAAAAACGTTCTGGGAAATTCATGCGTAAAATATCTTTTTTAGTCTTGTGATTGTCGCACTCGCCTACGGCTCCTACAAGCAATTTTTTCTTTGTTACATAAATTAATATCCCAATTTTTGCAGGAATAAGGCAAATACGAAATGAAGTCTCCCACTTCCTAAGCGGGCTATTTACTTCGACAATATTTAAACACATAACATCCCCCCATTTTCTTGGGAAAACTGAAACCCGACGCGTAAAAGACACCGATAAAAATTGAAGATATATTGCGCGTCGCCTCAGCTAATTGATGTCAACATCCCAACCCTAGCCGATCATGTACCATGCTTTCATAGCCTCGAAAAGATTTATCTTTTTAGTTTGCAGGACAGTTAGGCGCGATATCTGGTTACTTAAGTTAAAATAGCATACGTTATGTTCAGTAAGCAAGGAAATTGATGAATGCTCCTAATTTGCTTGGCATAATTGCTAGTCCAGACTTTTGCATGACACATTTCAGAGTAATCGTGTTGCTTAATCACATATTGATACAATAGTGGGCATTTACCAAATAAGGAAATGGACGTCTTATTACCAACCCTGGACTTTTGCAGGGCGTTGGTATAGTTGAGAGTTACCTTGAGTGCGCCAAAAGTGAGAGTTCACTGATTAGGGCAAATGATGAGTGCCCCTAAGTGCAGCACATAGTTAAGAGATATATTGTTGCCGAATCCAAAATGTGTGTGTGAAATAGTACGTTCTTACTAAATAGAAACAATTCTTGAATGCCTTTATAGCATTTCCCAATTTTCCGTATTTTTGTATGACATGGTGAGGTATACGGTGTGACTTAACTTAAGGAGTGGGAATTCACTAATTGAATGAAAAGATTGAATTATCCTAGTTAGTTAATTCTAGTATTTTCGGGCATGATGTTTCGTTTGAAATAATGGTAATTTGCAACCTCATAATAACAAGAAATTCTTTTTTAGTCAATCAAGGCATCTTTGCAGTCAGAAAATCTGACCGAAATGACATATAGCAAATTGCTTTATACATCTTGTAATCACTTCTTATTAATCTAAAACTTAAACCAAATTCAGTTTGTTATTGTTATGCCTAACATTTTTTACATGGCATGGTATTAGCAAGTTTATGGTTATTATCATTTATAAACAACCTATACACTTTTACAGGGCCACAAAAGTTACAGTTAGATCCCAGAATCTTTCGCAAAGAGTATTTTAATTACAATTTTCTTATCCTACTATATAATATTGAAATCCCTTTAGAACCTTTAAAATTAAAAGAAACTTCGCCAGTAATAAAAACAGTATCTACTTATAAGTTTCGTAAAGACCTGATTAGACGTGTCTTTGTTGCACCCTCCAAGTTCTTGAGGAGTTCCTTTTATCGGGACATTGTTTTGTATGATTTGTTTGTAAACTTAACGGTGCTGAGTACAAACAAGTTCAAAAGAATAGTATATTATTTTATATGGAGGAAAAGTGATACTTTTCATGGCGCGCTCGTGTTTTACAGCCGAACGGAGTGAGGCTGGTAATAGAGAGCAAGCCATGAAAAGTAACTTTTCCTCCAAATAAAATATGCTGTTTTTTCTTCAAATGTCGACAAATTAATGCAAAAACATCTCTTTTTAATAGTAATAATATCTAATTATTATTAAAGATAAATGGGTTCGCAAGGCGGCTTAGACCACGGTCGTAGGTGGCCTTGCTTAGACCGGTGTCGGTGAATATAATATAACATAAAGCTGTCAGTGGACACTGTCAACAATAATTAATTTTTTAAGATTGCATCTCCGATTGCGTTTTAATTCCGTATTGATAAGCAGTTATTGAGTAAGTTCGATTAAATAATAACCAATTTGTTGCTAAATTAGTGATTTTTAGAAATGCAGTCACAAATTGAGTGATAAATACAAATTGTAGTTTAATAAATCTTGAGTTGTTGACGCTTATTTTGTTGTCTGTTTGTATTGTATCTATGTTGCTATGACAACACTTTTACCTCCGCCGGCGGAAAAGTGAAAAGTAAAGCTCCGGCGGAGGAAAAACGAAACTTCACGGCCGCCTACACAGTCGAGTAATGATGGATTTACTGACGTTTGAAGAAAAAATAAATTAATATAGGGCATCTTTTATAGTCCACAGGAGTTTCACACCCATTTGCGACAACTTTAATTTATTTAAGTATGGCTATGTCTGATTCTGTTTTTATTTTTGCTTTTTGTTCTGTGTTGGTGTGACTTTGATATGAATTGTATTTATGTATATAAGACTTTTATTTTTTATGTTTGTTTTTATTACATGTTTACATTTTACTGTCTGCGCTCTATTTAAAGTATCGTGTAAAAATATGAATTGTTCAACGCCGCGGTGTAATCTGTTAAATAACACATTTTAGACAATTGTATATAACGGCTAGTTTTTTTCGGAACCTTAGGATGCTTATATAAACGAACTGCAATGCAGTTTGAGATGTACCAAAGATTTAATGAGCTATTTCGCTCCAAAGAAAGGACCCACTTTCAATGTATTTTCCATAATGTGCAACTAAAAGTAATAAATCTTGCAAGCTCTAAAAATGTTATGCTTTATAATAATATTTCTCTGTCGTGACTATTTAAATGAGGTTGGAAATTTAAATTTAAAGAAGGTATGGAGAACTTATTCCAGTAATGTTCTGTAATAATATTCAGAACATTGATAACTGTAGATCCAGAAGATTAATTAGACTAGTTTCTATTATGCTACTCTAATATCTAATAATGTATTACCCAACGAACGTTTAATAATAGCTATTAAAACTAGGCTAGCCAGACGGGATACTAGGCTAACCCAAACTAACCCCTTTTTCTATATAAAATTTTAAAAATACCCTTTTTCTAACAATCCAGAAGGGGTACCAAAAATACACAAAAAATTTCTCTAAATCAATTAGTGGGTCTATGCAACGACATGGTTGGTCATTAGTAAATCCGATTTAATGAGTGTGTTATGGACAAGCAGTTTGAGGATCATTTGACTTGATACCGAATGGATGCTTCACTGCCGTTCGGTGCACCTATTGCGGCGACTGCTATAGTGAGAAATAATATCAAGGGAGATTGGAGTATTCATCAGTAGCAAGTTGTTTTAAAATATCGAAATGTTAACATTGAAAATTCATATTTACATATTTCAAAAGATTTGTCATTTTAAAATAAGGTATCTAAAAAGGTCATCTAAAAAGTTGAAATTCTTAGTTTCAAAAATCTCTGCCTCTGAAAAAATTGTAGTCTGCCAAGGTTGAAGGAATGCCAGAAAGGAGGCAGAAAAAGGATATTAAATTGTAAGAAAAAACTGAAGTAAGAACAAAGATAATAAAATGCCTTCTTTTTGTGTCGACAGTTTACTCGAAAGCAAGTATTTGTCATTTGGTCTTTGAAGAAACATTTATTTTTTTATAAGCCTGTGATAATATATAGCATTTGTTAAACCTTCCCAAGGGTAAGCTCAAACATAATATTAATTAAGCTCAAGTCCCTTATGTAATACAATTTAACTAATTGGGTCCCAGGGAGTTATTATAATCTTTTTTTCTATCGTTTGTAGCTTTTTTCCCTTTTGAATTTAAATGGAATTTTAAATAAATGAATAGAGAAATCGGAACTCTTCATTGGACAGTGATAATCAAAACTGACACATTTTCACACTTCAAAGATAATCTTGGCAAACTAGCGGGAACTGAGACGTGCAGAGAGTCGAGGCATGAACAATGAACTGTCTGAGGGTGATGCTGCTCGGTATGTGTGGTCCCGTGATGAGTGTTTTCTTAATATATAATTGATTTTGAAATTAATAATATATGTTATTTAATTTCATACGTAATTGGCAAAATTAATATACACGATATATGCGTGAATTCTGTATAAAGTAAGCACTTATTTTATTTTGTATTTATTCTTTTTAAAACTCACCTGTATTTACATTGCAGATAAATGTATATCAGTTATTTTAATAGCTCATAGCTCACAAATAAATAAAACTTCTTTTCAGATGTGTCTAAATTGTTTATTCAGTTATGTATTTTATGTCATAGCTTGCATTAAAAATAATTAATTTCAAATCGATATGTATGTTATTTAATATCATTTATTAGCTTGTTTAGTTTATAAAATCTCAACATGTTAATAATTTCCGAGGAATTTTAATTTCCAGGTAAATGCTAGCAGCAAATAATATGCTCTCTTTATTATTGTAATAGTATATTATTTAACGAGCGTATAATGTAGGTCATCTTAACCCTTTAACGGGCAAAATTATTCTGAATATAGTTTATATAAAAAACACAAACTAAGCAGTCCCCTGAAGATACTGAAAGACAATTTGCGGCTAACATTCGACATTTATTCTTTTTTCACCCCCAAATTGCCCGATAAACCATGTTACCAGAGATCTTTATAGACCAAATATATTACTAATGATTCCTGGTACAAACGGGGTAGCACATTATAAAAACAAATGTTCATATTTCGGTAAAATTAAAATATTATAAAATGATATACTCGATGCAATTCTAACTGATTTATTTATAATAAACTAAACAAAACATATTGTTTGGCAAATAAACACAAACAACAAAACAAAATAACACAAATAATTAAGTGATCTAACTTCTAATGACTAGCTGATAAAACTAATCAACAAAACTGAACAAAACATGTAATTATTTGATAAAAAAAAACAATGTATGTATAGTAGACAAAACTAGTCACTATGATAAAGGTCAAAACATTCGACGCATAAAGCGACTAGGCACTCATAACACATATAAGAACTTCTTTTTTGAATACCGAATTTACTGCATTGTTGGCATCTTCTTTTTGTGGTTTTCACTGGAAAATGTGCAGCATTTCGAAAAGGAATCGGGTATTTTTCTAACAGTAAAATTTCCGATAAGTTGATCAGCGAGAAAGCTTCTAAACTTTAGGTGACTGACTTTTGGTTTTTTCTTGGATTGTTTTTTTAAGAATTTCTTTGTAAATTATATATGAATTGACAATGCTATAATCGATAAAATAATACAGGAGTTTCATCCACCACCTCCTACTTTTCCAACTTACGCAGTATGACTCATGCCTTTTGTCAAAGCGACCGACACCTCCCATGAATTTGTTGTAATCAACAATGGATTTTGGGCATGTAACAATCTCTCTATCACCTAGACAACTGCGAAGCACTTGTCCAGTATCTGCGGCATGGTTCATATTGCTACAAACTGTTACAGATTTAGTTCCTCGGTCCTTCCACTTGACAACAGAAATCTCTTCACAAATTGCAAAATCCGACTGACCCATTGTAATATTTTTACCTTCAATCAATTTTCCTTTTGGAAAATGCTTTCTTGTTTGGCGAATAGTTCCATATCCAAATAATGATCTGTCTGCTAATTTTTCATAAGTGGAATTGTTGTGAAAAAATTATCAAAAAAGGCACAAAAACCTTTGTTTTCCAAATTTGCAAGCAATTTCAAAATAACTCGTTCTACTATAGTGTCTGTCCCAGCCTGCTCTTTCCCTTGATATATGTCAAAGGCGTATAAGTAGCCTGTCTCCGAACAAGCCAATGTCCACACCTTGAAGCCTCTTTTCACAGGCTTCATGGGCATGTACTGTTTAAGGCTTGTACGGCCTTTGAAACCTACCATGCTCTCATCTATAGCCACGTTTCTACTTGGAGTGAAAGATTCAGAATATACCTTCAAAAATGTGAGATCAATGGACGTTAGTTAGGCATCCCACGAGCTGGCATATTCTGGTTATTATTTAGATGCAAGCATCTGAGCATTTTTAAAAATCTTTTTATGGGAAAGACTTCTGTTATCCTCTCTTTGTAAAAATTTCAATCACGTGATCAATATAGCCTCAGTGAAGGCAGATGGTCGAATGCCATTATGATAAGTTGGTACTCCTAAAAAAGCTTTCAATTCATCCACGGTAAGATTTAAATTTATTTTCATTTGTTCAGCATATTAATTTGATTGTTGAACAAAGTATTCCAAAAAATTTTGAGTAAACATGATTTCAAAAAAATCTATTCGTCTTTCAGATTCGACCTGAACATAAAATAGATTACTATACCTGTACTTTGGGGCCTGCTCCCTCCGAGAATGTATTTATCTTGTAGGAGGTACAGGAGTTTTTGACCAGACGGAAAACTCCTCAATATCTTCTTGTACTAGGTCGACGTCACTGTCAAAAGATAATAGTGCATTTTGTAAAGGTGTTGGAGAATCTGGCCTATAGGTTTTGTCGGCAACTGAATCGTCGGAATCGTAATCTGAGAAATCAACAAGAGGATCAAGTTTAGCGTTCTTCCTTGTTGGTCTTAGCGCAAAATTTTGGATTTCTAGAGACAGACTAACTTTAGAGCGAAAACTTGAAGAAGGCGTGTTTGATCCGCTTGAAGATGGCATGCTAGATGACTCCTGACAATCATATTGATCATTTGCATCCGAATCACCACCAATGTCTGAATTGTCGGCTTGCTCCTCGGTTATTTCCGCCAGCTGCAGTACCTCCTCTTCAGTCAATGGCCTCTTCCAATAGCTTTCGTTTTCCGGTGCATCCATTTTTCTATAATAATCATATGGCAATATAATAACACATGATTACCAAATAATTTCGGAATGACCCAATACCCACCCTAAAATCTGGCATTAGTAGAAGAAACAAGGAACACCTTGTATAATATGCTGCTGGGTGTCTCGGTCAACAGCAATATGTCATGGCATGACCATGTTGCTAACATCGCAAAATCAGCCTCCCAGAAGCTTGGTGCGCTATTTCGCAACCTAAAAAACTCTATACACCGCAGCAGTTGCTCTTGCTGTACAAAGCGCAAATAAGACCGTGCTTAGAATATTGCTCACATATCTGGGGTGCCGCACCAAAGCATACCCTAAAGCTGCTGGATTCCATTCAGAAGAGGGCTGTGCGTCTCGTCGGCCATCCGGAGTTAACCCGGAATCTGGATAGTCTGGAACATCGCAGACATGTGGCCGAGATGTCTCTGTTTTACAGATACTTTCACGGCAGATGTTCCCAGGATTTGGCCCGCATAATCCCGCCCCTGGCAATTCCTATCAGACAGTCCCGACAGACGGCAGGAGCGCGCCAGTTCGTCGTACAACTAGAAACACCTAGAACATCGCTTTACCAGAACTACTTTGTCTGGCGCACTGCATCCTGCATCACTGTGGAACTCACTTCCAGGACACCTGTTTTCCACTAATTACAACCTACAAACATTCAAGAACCGTGTCAATCAACATCTTCGCACACACACCGCTCGTCGAGCGCCATAGGATCTCCCTTTAGTGTGTGTGCCACTACCATAAAAAAAAATATATTTGTATATAAATATATTATATAGTACATATTATATAGTATAAGTATAAAATATGCATCCCTAGAGAGGCCTCACAAATGCCTTTGTATCCACAATAATGACAATATAATTTGTTTATTCTCGTTATGAAATAGCACATTCATAAAACCCTACATTTTTGAACAAAATGATGAAAATTTTCCTAGCGCAAAAAAATATTATAAAAATTTTAACAGTTATCTTATTTAGAGGCATATATAAAACATCTATCACTATATGTATAGTGAAAGAAACATAGAACTTATTGAAAAAATAAAATAAAATTTGTAACAAAATCACAAAAATTTTTTATGCTTGCAAATAAATGATGTTTTATCTCCTAAAATTATGAATTGGGCACTCGAAACCAGATTTATGTTAGTCAGTAAATACCTCTAGATAATACTTACCAATTTAAATTAACGAAAAGCACTCTTCCTCATAAATATATACAAAAATATAGCTAAAAACATAAAAAACCTTAACACTTAACCTTTTGGCGTTGAAATTCTTTGGTATGTCTTACAACCGACTGCTGAAGGTTCGCAACACTCAGTGGCAGTTGATGTATCTGACATGGCGCATAATTAGAATTATATTTATAAATAACGGCTTAACACGGTGGTTACACGTATGTACCAAAGAACGTTAAAGGGTTAAACGAGAATGATTATAACACGAGGTGATTGTGGCGAGTGTTATAATCAGCAGAGTGATAACGCTCGTTAAATAATATACTTTTTATTACGCATGCATCATAATCAACGATTATCGCACGCTGCAGCGTGCTTAGAATGACGTTTATGATGGGTCTACTTTTTCAAAGGTTGCTATAGAAACATTTGATCATGTCAATATAATATAATATATTCGTCAATATATCCCTTAAGTTTAATATTTGAAACATTTTTGAGATTATGATGCATTCGTAATAAAAAAAAATAGCGTATGATATACGTGTATAAGAGGCCTTTACAGCTCTTGCGACTTACAAAACACTCCGCTGCGCGTCGTGTTTTGAAATATGTCGCGCGTGATTTAAAGGCCCTCTTATACATTTATATCATAATATACTATTATCTACTACAAACATTTAAATAGAAAGGTGGTTCACATTTCTCGTTTCCATAGTAGTGACTATCGGATTGACTATTACGAATTCACATTTA
This sequence comes from Pissodes strobi, assembly GCA_016904865.1. Classification (NCBI taxonomy): domain Eukaryota; kingdom Metazoa; phylum Arthropoda; class Insecta; order Coleoptera; family Curculionidae; genus Pissodes; species Pissodes strobi. Next base: position 340,447 of record MU182053.1, read on the forward strand.
CACTTGTTGACTTATGAGTAACTATAATTGCATTGTTGTATTATGCATAACATAATGATCTTACTGTAATAAGTATTTGTTATTAAATGGCTGTAACCATTAGCTGTAACATTTACTTCAGCCGTGACGCCCAAACATACCTCGCTCAAACATACCTATGTTGACATTTCTCGGTTCTATGCTCGTGCGTGCCGCTCGGATTGGCTATTACAAATTCCTAATTACCTTTATTGTTTAATAAATAACTATAATTGTACTTGTTATGTTATGAACAGCATAATGCTTTTACTGTTAAAAGGATTATACTTCTATTATTAAATTGTTGTAGGTAATAGTATATTATTTAATAAGCGTAAAATGTAGGCCATAATAGATGAGAATGATTATTATAGGAGCCGCTATAATCACCAGAATGAACTAATACTAGGATTCATTGTACGTGAATCACATAATATACTTTATCTACAAACATCCTTAGACATACAAAATACTTAGCAAGTAAGTTAAATTTTATCATTTACTTCAACCGAGACGTCAACACATACCTACGTTGACATTTCTCGTTTCCATACTAAAGGGGCTCTCCGATTGGCTATTATGAATTCATAACTACACTTGTTGTTAATCCGACATGAATAACTATATTTCTATTGTTGTCTATGTATAGCATAATTATTTTATTATCGTATTATGCTTCTATTCTTAAGTGGTTGTAGATGATAGTATATTATTTAACTTGCGTATAATGTAGGCCATTATAAACGAGTATGATTATAACACGACCCGCTTGTGACCAGTTTTATAATCATCAGAGTTTATTATGATAAATAGCATTTTTTTCACGTATTTACAACCATCCTTAAACACACAAATTACTTATAGTGCAGGCTCCAATGGGTTCCTCGTTTGCAAAATCTGCAGACCGCAATCTGTTTTGTGATTTGTGTATCTGAGACCTTTGCCTGTATAAAAAAGCACGTTGCCGCGCACGCGCATGGTGCGATTTCCGTTTCTCAATCGGGAAAAATTTTCCGGAAATGGCTAAAAAACTGAGCAAAATGGGCTTATCTGATCAGTTTTCACGCTGACGCGCATCTTGTGTCCGTGTGCGTGTGAAGGCACGTGCACTGGCCTTTGCGCGAAGGTGCGCGTGCGGTTTTAAAGGAAATGAAAATGGGATAATTGAGTTGTTTAAAGACAAATAAGGGCACATCGGCCCTTGAAAATATTTAATCAGGATAAATAATCATATTAAATATAGCAGTACCACTTAATATTTAAAAGATATGTGGACATACATTTTCCTGAAACGGTAGTAAAATAGTATATTATTTTATATGGAGGAAAAGTGATACTTTCCATGGCGCGCTCGTGTTTAACAGCCGAACGGAGTGAGGCTGGTAATAGAGAGCAAGCCATGAAAAGTAACTTTTCCTCCAAATAAAATATGCTTTTTTTTCTTCAAAGGTCGACAAATTAATGCAAAAACATCTCTTTTTAATAGTAATAATATCTAATTATTATTAAAGATAAGTGGGTTCGCAAGGCGGCTTAGACTGGTGTCGGTGAATAGGCACAGGTTGTTGCTATGGTAATGTAACATAAAGCTGTCAGTGGAGACTGTCAACAATAATTATTTTTTTAAGATTGCGTCTCCGATTGCGTTTTAATTCCGTATTGATAAGCAGTTATTGAGTAAGTTCGATTAAATAATAACCAATTTGTTCCTAAATTAGTGATTTTTAGAAATGCAGTCACAAATTGAGTGATAAATACGAATTGTAGTTTAACAAATCTTGAGTTATTGACGCTTATTTTGTTGTCTGTTTGTATTGTATCTATGCTGCTATGACAACACTTTTACCTCCGCCGGCGGAAAAGTGAAAAGTAAAGCTCCGGCGGAGGAAAAACGAAACTTCACGGCCGCCAACACAGTCGAGTAATGACCGATTTACTGACGTTTGAAGAAAAAAGCTTCTATGCACAGTTAGATCAGTATGGCTAGAAATACCATGACTTAACAGTTTCACAAATAATTATGAAATAAAAAAAAAATTAAATTACTCTAAACGCCATCTGGGTCGTCGGGGTCTTCTTCATTATGAAGCAATTCTGCATGAATACTCTCCACTACTGTGTTCAATTACCTCGGACCGGCATCCACATAAATTTCTACACCTGGCCTTCCACGCACACCTAATTAAGCTCAAGAGACTCGACAGAGCAAGACACAAGCCGCGCTGAGTTGTCCAGTTTTCTCCAGCCGTACTTCGTTGCGTCCAACTTTGTTCCTGTCCCAAGCCATTCTTGAACTTAAGAAATATCAGCCTAATTAATATTTTACTAATGCAAAATGCTTTACCTTTTTTATTTTTCTTCAAATTACCTGCAGGTGCACGCGCAGTGAATGTTGTTGAGCAGCTGCAGGGGCAAAGTTTTCAGCTGCAAGTCAGCATCTAGCTTTTGCGTGGCGGCTACACTTGTTGTAGAGGGTGTAGCGAAGGTCATCTAGGGTGGGATATTTCGCTTCTCTGTATAAAACAAGAAGCTATTTCTTACCGCAGGAGACGGTCCTCTCCAAATCTGCTCCGGGCTTATTAAAAACTCCAACTTCGTTGCTCTGGAGAATTTTCAATGTTGATGCCTTTCCTTTTCCAAAAATTGCTGGCATTGTATCACAGCCGGAAAAGGCATGAGCAAAGAGAATGGCTGACTTCACATTGTCAAGGTGCTCCTGTATCAATTCGATGTTCTACGCCACTTCCACAGGTCCCTTTATCGAAAAATCACAACTTCTGGGTAGCTTTTCTGCGCTGGACAAGTATGACAAGAATATCCGTGTCTGTTGCAGCTATAGCAAAGGTGGGGCTATTATACTGGTCAAGGTATCTGCATCCCCGGGGTCCTGTAGTACCATTATCCCTCTTTATTCGAGTGCAGGCTTCAGAAGGCGGGTCCAGTTTGTTTTATTCTGACCGTTTCCCCGTAGTTCTTCGCTGTTACTCTGATGACTTGATTGACCACGCAACGAAGTACGACTGGAGAAAACTGGACTACGCAGCGCGGTTTGTGCCACACTGCTCCGACCTGCTCGCTGCTCCGCCGAGTCTACTGAACCTAATTAGGGGTGCGTGCAAATCCGGATGTGGAGATGCGTGTGGATACTGCGGCCGGTCCGCGTGAACAGTGTGCCAAAAATGATGTCATCACTGCAGTGGATAGTGTTCTAATGCAGAATTGCCTCATAATGAAGAAGACCCCGATGACCCAGACGGCAACTAGAGTAATTTCATTTAAAAAAATTTTATTTCATAATTATCTTTGAAAGTCATGGTATTTCTAGCCATATTTATAGACTGATTTAACCGTACATAGTAAAACTTTTATACTACTGTTTCAGTAAAATGCATGTCCACATATAATATATTTTAAGTATTAAGTGATACTGTTATATTTAATATGAATATATATAATTAATATGAATATATATAAAAAATAAATATTTTCAAGGGCTGATGTGCCCTTATTTCTCATTAAACAACTGTTTTATCCCATTTTCATCTCATTTAAAACCCCATGCACGCTCTCGCGCAAACGCCATGGCACGCGCCTTCACACGCACACATACTCACACATTTAACATCCTCACAACACACGCACGCACTCACAAGATGCGTGCAAGCTTGAAAATTGTCCAGAGAAGCCTATTTTGTCCCGCTTTTATTAAGCCATTTCTGGTGAATTTTTTTCCTGATTGGAAAAAATTGTCATTTTCGGATAGAAAAAAAAAATTTTCAAAAAATTTTTTTTGATCAATGACCAGATGACCCCTTGGTGCCGTGAACGCTAATTTCACTTAATAGTGGTATAAATTAAAATTGAAATATTTCCATTGGCTCAAAATTTGTAAGAAAGTAACACACTGTTTTTAAAATTAACTTTTTTTTCTATGATCTTTTAATTAAAATTAAACGTATTGTACCTACTGACTTGTGGTGTGTTATATTTATAACCGAAAAAAGTATACATACAGCCTTAAACATTCGTTTTTAATAGTCCCATGATTATGATCAATACTTTTTCGAAGTATGCTAACAATGCTAACAGCAATGGAGAAGGGGAAGGGGGAGAGAGAACGTACCACAACACTCACTGGCAACATCATTCATATCGAAGTATAAGATCAGTACAGCACATATCAGAAGTCAGGATGCGGTCTGCATATTTTGCATACGGAACTCCACTGGGAGCCCGGTCTATTAACTAAGAAGCAAAGTTCTAACATTTACGACAACCGAGTCGTCAACACATACCTATGTTGGCATTTCTTGTTTCCGTAGCTCGCCTCTCTAATGGCCTATTACGAATTCATAATTATTACACTTGTGGTTTTATGACAACTATAGTTAACCTGGTTATACTATGTGTAGCGTAATACTTATCATAAGTATTATGCGTTTATTATTAAATGATTGTTTATAAGTAAATAAATAGAATACATGTGAAGATGATCTGAATTGTAGGGGAGTAAAGTAATCAAAACAAATTATAATAATGTAACTTTTCTCACATTGTGTGGAATTAGCTCTTACACCCGTTATTGTTTTGGAAAATCAGTTATCGTAATAAATAAACAACAAGGTTTCACACTTCTACCTCATTTCAATCATCTTTAGGATGTTCACCTTTGTTGGGAAAGTTTTATTCCTAAACCGGATAAACTAATATTGCGTTAAGTTTGAAATTGGTTAATTCTGTTTCTTGTCAGCCTAGTGTTATAATTGATTTCATCCCTAGTTAGTTGACCTCTCTCGCTCTCTCTCTCTCTAAAAACAGTTAGTAGATTTGTTTGAAATTTGTCCCCTTAGATATATAAATCATTCCCATATTTTTCTTGCAATGTCTTGCACCAGGTATGCTGATCTCCTAAATATCCTATTATTTCATCTAAGTATTTATTTTAATTAAATATTACTAGAGGTTATTTTTAAAACTGCATATATTAAATGTAAAACTGCCAGTTGTCTTTCTGTGTCTTCTTACTTGAAGTGAATCGTGAGTATTCCCTTCTATTTATATATGATTTCGGATCTTATAAGGGTTTGTCTATTTTAATGTGGGCCAGTCATCACACTTACTAATTACACATGGATATCCAGTTTGTCAAAAATGTTGTTCAGTTTATCTTTTTCCTTTTTCATTGATTCATTATACAAATCAACCTTTATAATCCTTTATAATGTGGCGTTTTCTTTAATTGAGGCGCACAGAGTCATAGGGACCAAACTTTAATTTCTTCTTCTTCTTCTTCGTGTAAAAGGACAAAATCCTGTCTATTGTCCTTTCTGCGATCCTGATGTCCAGCTTTCATACCAGCGTTTTAGGGGCCTGCCATCTGGGCGCCTTGTTTCTGGTTTTTATGTTTTGGCCCACTTTGTAATTCGGACTGGACTCATTCGTTCTATGTGATCTCTCCAACACCGGCGTCTCTCTCTCACCCATCTGACAACGTCCTGCACTCCCAGTTCTTTTCTGGTGTTCTCGTTGCGTATCCTGTCATGCAATGTGATCTCTTTTATTGTTCTTAGGATTTTCATCTCCGCTGTTCTCATTTTTCTTTTGGTAACAGAAGTTTCAGCTCTTGTCTCGGCGCCGTAGGTCATTATGGGCCTGACGCAGGTTTTATAAATTCGTGTCTTGCTCTCTGTGGTCATAAATTTGTTCTTCCAAATCATATCTCGCAAACATCCTAATACTCTTACGGCTGTTCTGATCTGATTGTCCACCTCATTAACTGTACTTCTGCTGCTCGATACCTGTACCCCCAGATAGTTGAAATTCATCACCTGATGTATAATGCGCTCACTCACCACCAACTTACATCGGATCGGATCTTTCGATATTACCATAGATTGTGTTTTTTCGATCGAAATTTGCATATTAATCCTCTGTGCTGTTAGGTTGAATCTGTAGAGAAGGCGCTGGAGATCATCTTCGCTCTCTGTCGTCAAGACAGCATCGTCTGCGTAACAGAGTATTCTCAGGCAGCGGTTGTTCATTCTGAATTCTGCATCGACTTCGTTCACACTTTCAATTATTTGGTCTATTTTGATGTTAAAAAGGCATGGGTTAAGAAGACTATCTCCCTGTCTAAGGCCGCATGACACTTTAAGCTCTCTTGTTAGACCACATTCTGTTCTTATCATTGTTTTATTGTTTATGTTAAGCTGCTTTATTAGGTTTATGTGGCACTTATGAACATCTTTTTGGTTCAGTCGGGGATTACATCTTTAAGCTGTACATTGTCAAATGCTTGCTTTAGATCTACAAAGCATGTGTACAGGGTGGCCCGTTTAAGAGGGGCCTATACCTTATCTCGAAAATACGGGGGTTGGAAAAAAAATTTAAATACAAAAGTTATTCCTAGTAAAATGATCTTTATTTTTTTTTGTATTGTTTTAATCGTCACTTTTTTATATACAGGATGGTCAAAGAAAGTTACACTTTTTTAAATGAAACACCCTATATTTTATTACATTTTTGGATTCTACTTAAAATTCTAAGCATATTTGATGTATGATGTTATACCTCTAGAGTTAGTGGTTTCACAGCTATAAACAGTTGAAAATCGGTACTTTGACTACTTTTCACCTTGGTAGCAAGAAGACCATTAGAGATGGAGTAAAGTGAATTCCATATTTCTATCTTAACTTTTCAAGAGCTATCTGACGGTGTTAACTGGCAGGTGGTACCATGGGTACCAAATCTGGTACCTCCGTAGGTACCATCAGTTAGCACCATCAGATAGCTCTTGGAAAGTTAAGATAGGAATGTGGAATTCATTTTACTCTATCTCTAATGGTCTTCTTGCTACCAAGGTGAAAAGTAGTCAGAGTACCGATTTTCAACTGTTTATAGCTGTTAAACTGCTAACACTAGACTAAAACGGAGTTTTATCCACAATACCGAAACAGAATTATTGCACTCGACGCGCGTTTCGCTAACCATGCTAGCATCATCAGGAGATGATTAAAACTCCGTTTTAGTGCATGTTGCCGAAGGTTCCAAACCCCAACATAGGTGCTAACACTAGAGGCATAACATCATACATCAAATATACTTAGAATTTTAAGTAAAATCCAAAAATGTAATAAAATATAGGGTGTTTCATTTAAAAAAGTGTAACTTTCTTTGACCATCCTGTGTATAAAAAAGTGACGATTAAAACAATACAAAAAAATAAAGATAATTTTGCTAGGAATAACTTTTGTATTTAAATTTTTTTTCCAACCCCCGTAGTTTTCGAGATAAGGTATAGGCCCCTCTTAAACGGGCCACCCTGTACATTGGTTTATTGAATTTAATGGGTTTCTCTATCAATTGGCGTAATATAAATATTGCGTCTATCGTTGATCTATTTGAGCGGAAGCCTTGCTGATCCTCGGTGATTTCTACTTTATCAGTTATTTTATCTGCTAATATTTTTCTTAGCAGTTTTAGTACACTACTTAGTAACGTTATGCCTCTGTAATTTTTCGGGTCCGGTTTTGGGCCTTTTTTGTATATCGGTATTGTTATGCTAGTTCTCCATTCATTGGGTATTGTTCCGCTTTGTTCTATTTTTCCGAATAATTTTAGTATTTCTTTTCCGATTTTTTGACCTCCGTACTTAAGTAATTCATTTGGAATGTTGTCAGAGGCTGGAGATGTTCAGTTCTTTAATCTCTGTATGGCCGTTTGTACTTCTTCCAATGTTATGTTTTTCTCTTGTTCGCCTGGAGATGATGGATTTTCAATTTCTGCATCATCGCTGTTTTTGCTATTGTTATCATATAGGATTTCAAAGTATGTTGCCCATGTTTCTTGGTATATTCCATTTATTACTACTTCCTCATTGACTTGCTTTTTTCTCTTTCGTAGCATGTTCCAGATCTTCTTCTGGCGCCCGTATAGGTCATGTTCCATTTCCACCGAGAACTTTTCCCAGTATGTCCTTTTGAGTTGTTTAATCGCATTAGTTGTTCTGTTTATTTCTCTTTTGTAGACTGGATATTCTTCGGGTAATATGTTGTTGATGTACCTTATGTAAGTGTTCCTTTTCTCTTTTGCTAATTCCTTGACTTCCAGGGTGAACCATGGCATATTGTTTATTTTATTTGTGTTTAATGTTCTTTCTCCTAGGGCTCCCCTGGCACTGTTCTTTATGTTGTTTTTTATTTTTTCCCATGCGTCTTCTACATTATTTCTTCCTGTTATTGTATTTTGAGTGATCTTCTCGTCTAGTCTGTCTAGGTAAAGTTTTCTGACGCTTTCGTTCTTGAGTGATTCTATACTAATTTTTGTGATGTAATTAGCCGTTTTCCTTTTTTTATTATGTGTAATGTACGATAGATACTTACATAGAACTAGCCCGTTTTTTCTTCCTATACTTGCTGATGTTAATATACGTACATCGAGTATCTCAGAGGGGTATATGTTCCTATTTGTAATGATGTAATCAGTGACCGATTTTTGGCCTCTTGTGTTGACGAAGCAGTATTTTTGTTGTTTCTTGTGGTCAAAATATGTATCATGAATAGGTAGTTCCTTGTTCTTTGTGGGCACTTGTTTATAGCAGCATATCACCATTGTCATTTATCGTATCTTCATTGAAACTGCATGATTCCCTGAACAACCGAATTACCAATTCTTGAGTTAAGGTCGCCCATGATGATGACTTTGTCTTTTCTGAGTATCTTTTCTAGAGTGTAATACAGCACGTCCATAAATTCTTCTCTTTCTTCCTTCGGCTTGCCTGCATCTGGTGCATATACGCTTAGTATGTGTGTCGTTTCCTCCGCCAGTTCCCTTGTCACTTGTATGATGCTGCAATCTATATATTGTACTTCCTAACTTTCTGACTTCCTAGCTTTATTTTAAACGGAGAAAATTGGAAATAAAAATGTGTTAATTTTTCCAATGCACATAACTCACCAATTGTTTTAAAAATGCAGATTCTCTTATCAAGCAAAAAAAATAATATTTTTCTAAACAAAAAGAAATTACGGTACGTGCTTAAAGTAAGAAGTGAAAACATCAACAAAGTCTAAATAAAATTATATAAAAAAAAGTTTTTTGAAACGCCGTGCTTAATATACTCTATTCCGGTATTTCTCACATGCCAAGCGAGTGCTCTACTATCTGAGCTGAGCCACCGCTGGACAAAAGTTACAAAGCCAAACATGTTTTTCCACAATTTCTAAATACTGCTAACATACCGACAGTTAAATAGTTTATCCATAAAACAATAAAATGTCTGCTGTTTCTTGTTTATCAAACCAAAATTCTGATCGTATGGTAAATAGGAATGCTCACTAACCAGAAATTTGTGATCGATTACTTTGACGAGGTTCATTACATCACTGACGATCAAATTACAAACTAGAGCTACTTGATACTTCTGCTTTATCCTTTTATTAGAACACATAATAACCTATTACGCATGCATCGTAATCAAGGATTATCGCACGCTGCAGCGTGCTTAAAATGATGTTTATGATGCGCCTACTTTTTTAAAGGTTGATATAGAAACATTTGATCATGTCAAATGTGACAGATTAATATATTCGTCAATATATCCCTTAAGTTTAATATTTAAAATATTTTTGAGATTATGATGCATTCGTAATAAAAAATAGCCTATGATATACGTGTATAAGAGGCCTTTAAAGCCCTTGCGACTTACAAAACACTCCGCTGCGCGTCGTGTTTTGAAATATGCCGCGCGTGCTTTAAAGGCCCTCTTATACACTTCATCAACGTTTTTTATGTAACATCGAGAAGCTATGGACTCGTCCTACATGAACATGCATACTTTTCCTGTACCCATTTAGTGATCACCAAAAAAAAAAAATAGGTTCTCGCTTATAATAACATATTCAGCAGTGCCGGTTTTACATAACAAGAGGCTTTTTTGTGGTAATGACATTCACACTAAAGAGAGATCCTATGGCACTCGACGAGCGGTGTGAGTGCAAAGATGTTGATTGACAAGGATCTTGAATAGCTGTAGGTTGCATGTAATTTGGGAAAAACAGATGGCCTCGCAGTGAGTTCCAAACTGGGTTCCAAAGCGATGCAGACAAAGAGGTCCTTGTAAAGTGATGTTCTAAATCTTTCCAGTTGTACAACGAACGCGTACGCTCTTGCCGACTTTCGTGACTGTCTGACCGTGAAAATATTTGTAAAACAGGGATATCTCGGCCACATGTCTGCGGTGTTCGAGACTATCCAGACCCCGGATCAACTCCGAGTCGCCGACGAAACGCACAGCTCCCTTCTGAATGGAATCCAGCAGCTTTAGCATGTGCTTAGGTGCGGCACCCCCAGATGTGTGAGCAATATTCTAAGCACGGTCTTTTTTGCGTTTTGTAGACCAAGAAGAGCTGCAGCGGTGTATACAGTTTTTGTTGCAAAATAACGCACCAAGCTTCTGCGAAGCTGATTTTGCGATGTTAGCATACTAGGACATATTGATGTTGACCGAGATACCCAGTGGTCCGATTGACGAGGATAAAGGAACGTTCGATCCTGCCATAATAATGTCAGGGCTCGCCGTATTGGCTTTCTTGGTGAACGGGACTGCTTGAGTTTTTGCTGCATTAAACTGGACTAAATACCTGTCGCCCTAAGTTCGAACCCTCTCTAGATCTTGATTAATTGCTGTCATCTGCTCCTGTCTGCGGTGATATGTCTCAGTCCCTGTTAAAGGTTTTTCCGATCTAAATTGGGAGGCAAGGGTACTGTCATTTGCAAAACTGTAAACAAGATTATTGGTTTCGGTCAGCAGATCATTAATATAGATGAAGAACAGAGTTGGTAAAAGTATTGCGCCCTGAGGCATGCCCGCGTTAATGGTGAATGTGTCTTGAGATCTATCCATCAACTGGAAGGTGCATAGATCGGCTCTTTAGTAAACTGTCAAACCAGCTGCAGAGAGAGGCTGGCAGTCTGAAGGACGGCAGTTTGTTGAGCAATCCGTCATGCCAAACTCTGTCGAATGCCTTCGAAATATCCAACGTAATCGCTCGAGATTCTCTGTAGTTCCCAATTAGCCTACTCCATATATGAGTGACATAGGCCAATTCTGTCGGTCTTTCTTTGTAAAAGCCGTATAACCGCTATTTAATGTGTTGGTCTCAGCGTACTTGAGCAGATGCTGATTGACTACACGTTCCATAACTTTGGAGACTATTGGCAGCAAGGCAATTGGGCGATAGTTTGAAGGCATTAGTCATACGAGTATAACATAATAATATTGCAAGATAATTAGATAATTATTTGAAAAAAAAGTATCTATTTAATGAACTTAATGAACTAAAAAGTCACCTGACATATAACCATAAACTTCAGCAAATGCAGGGAAAAACTTTGCTTCTTAAACTTTAAACTGGCACTTTTACTATGAAACTATGTCAATAAAATAAATCTAAACAAAATAAAACTTTCCCATAATTAAATATTTACCTAAAAAAAATTATAACAATAATAATCTTGACAGATTGCTTGTTGCTTGTGTTCGCTGGACTAAACTAACCAAGTGTTTAGCTTTATTTCTCTATTTCAAAAATCATCTGCTGCATTTTTCAATTATTTTATATTGGTAAAACATCAGTCGATGTACAATTCTTGAAATGAAAAGCTGTCTCCACGATAGCTGTTATATTCTAAGCGCTATTTATAATAAAGCATTATATTATGTAGATTAAAAATAATAATAATAATATATGTGACATTTGACTTAGCAAAGTGACTGCTGTTATCCGTTATCAAGTTGTTAGTTGAAATTTGAAATTGTTTTAATAAAAATGATTAACTTTGTTTTAAGTCAGGTTGGCATAAAGTTTTAAAAGATGCAACAAAAAATTATAATTTTTTTAATAAAGAAGTATTAACGTTTTTTTCTTGCCTATGCGTCCGGAGCCCTACGACAATTAATTCCATTTTTGCCCTATTGTATATCGGGCACTGGTTATCAGAACTGGCGTGGGCAAGCTCTGTATTAAGTGGAAGGTTAATGCAGTTAAATAGTCGTCTGTTTGAGCTAAAATGTATCATTTTCAGACTGTTTCATGCACTGTCAGCTTTCCTCAGATGTAATTTTTTCTCAGATGTCAATTCAATAATAGCTTCTAGATTTCCCTCAGCTGCCAAAATGTTTGTCTCATATAAATCACACTTTTTGCAGAAATCAGAGACGGAAACATGAAAATGTGAATTGAATCCCTTGTTGAATACTTGGGAATAAACCCATTGTGACACTGTTCCTTTACTCTTTATAGAGCACATTTATGTTAGTGAAAGATAAATGTGGAGATAAAAACATTCTATTAGGCTTTTTATGTAAAGTGTGGTGCTCTAGTATATGTAGGCTACCTAGAATATCTAGGCCAGAGATAAACTATTGCAATGTGTTTGTTATTGTAAGTAATAAGCCAGTTGTTTTATTTAGATTATAAGACAAGGTAGTTGATAGATATGCAGTTAACAAATAAGATATTAAAATATGGGTCGAATTATTGAAAATGGAGATGAACATAGTTATCTAACGTGAACACTGGCGTTTGATTTTGACGTCTACCGACCCAGGCATTACATGGCGATCCTGCTAGTGTCTCCACCATGGAAATATGGGAAGTCCTAAGTATGGACGCCTAGTAGTAATAAATGCCAGAATTGAGTTATGCAGTACCTTACTGGATGAATAAGGAAAGACGCTTAGAAATACATTACACCTTAAAAATTAAAATAGATTCGAGAAACTGAAACAAAAAAAAATTAAATTTGGTTGATATTTAATTCTCGATATTAAAATACATTTATTAGCAAAAAAATTAGCAACTCTTTAGAAGCAAAATTGCATACAAATTCAAGAAGCACATTCTACTTATTTTCCATAGTTTACAACTAAGGGTATTAAATCTTGAAAGCTCTCAAAATTTTATGTCCCGTAATACTATTCCGTAATGACTATTTAAATGAGTTTGGAAATTTTACTTTCCGAAAGTATGCGAACTTATTCTAATAATAGCTCTAAGTTATAATAAAATTGAGGGAAATGGCAAATTCAGATTTCAAAAGTTCATACTAGGTAGTTCCTTGTGGTGTTGTAGGTTAATCCCCTTTTAAATGGATCATATAAAGTTAAGAAAAACAAAATAAAAATCATTTTTGCTCCAAATTTTTAATAGTCAGTTGTGTGGCTTATCTGATTGATATTCTTGAGGCAAAACTTAATAGGTATATTATGTTTTAAGGTCAAATGGGGCACAGTCCGCACAGTACAACACACTTATTATATTGTTAAATAAACCAATGTTTAAAGTAGGTATTTGATGGCTTGTAATATTATGTAGAATGTAGAACACAAAACATTCTCCCATATATTTTTCATTCACATAATTATTTCGCATAAAGTATGCCAAGCAATACTTCAGTTAGAAGACTCCACAATTAGTACTGAAACATTGCTGGCGTTGTCATCTTTACATGCGATTGCGTGTCACATTTCTGAACATCCTTGTCTGCAGCTTGCATTACTAGCGACGGGAAACTAGACCACGACAAATTAGCATAAGCATAATATGCTGGTATATTGGTGATATGCCATAAACATATATGTATATATTACTACGAAATTGCGGTAGAAATTTTAAATATTTTTTTTCTGGTAAACGTTATGGACTTATTAATATATGGTTTCACTTTTCATCTAAGCTATTTTTTGAGCATTTAAGTAATAAATTCGTATTTTACATGCAAAACCTCATACCATTTTTCGAGAGAAAATGCAAACATAATGATACATTTATTTTTATTTCATGTTTCACAACACCTGGTCAATTATCGTAAGCATGCAATTAATGGCAAACATTTTTCGTTTATAAAAGTATTTCCAAATACGTATAGAATTACAGACCTAAAATCAAATATAAATCTTTGAAAATAATAGAATGCCCCAAAACTCCGTGAACTTAGTTTAGGATGACACTGTGACAACGATCTTTTGCAATTTAATGATGATAAATTAAAAAGGCCAATACATTTAATCAATTTTAAATGAATTGTCTTTACTAATTAACCACATCAATAACTGTTAGCGAGACTCCAGATTACCCCGGGGAGATTTATTTATATTACGGGCGATTATAATTTCAATACTATTATACTGACTTATATAGCATGATTTTATTTTATATGATCATATAACTTCAGTTGATTGAAATAAATGAAAGTAATTTCTATTCCAATTTAAGCCAGTTTCCGTAAACAGAACCGAGAAGAGAACTGCAGAAAAGAAAGTCAATATTTAAGAAAGCTGCTCTTGACAGAATAAATTGTACCAGCATTTTTTATGTACGACCGTTTTCGTCTCTATTTTTATGTTTGTTGAGAGAGAACGGCTAAACAAATCACGTCATCGTAGTAATTTTCCTTGTATGCATAAACACTGTTTTGATTTGGCGGATGTGCAAATTTGATAAGCTCGAAAAAAATATGATTTAGTGTCGCTTGCATGCATGAGCGAAGCAGATTTATATAATAAAAAAATGGTTTTAACAAACTATTCCCATGACAGCCGACTGTTCCATCAGAAATTTTCCCCTAGTTGGTCATTTTTAATCGAAGTTCAAGTGGTAGGTAAGGCCTCAAAGATTGAAAAATATTATCGAAAGAGAAAATAAAATTGTGTCAAAATCACTAATAAACATCTCAAATAAATGCAGATATTTTAAAAGTAACTTTCGCACCGAATGAAAAATATTTATTTATGGATGATATTACACAGAATGTATTCGACTTGACTTGTTAACTCCCTTGCAAGGGGGTGGAATGGCTCGGCTACAAGGCAATTTGCCAGCGCACGGTCCGGGCTTAGCTAGAGCTGGGGCGACCCTCCCAGATAGGTTAAACCCTTGTTGGACGGAGGACTATTTGGGAGTGACTGTGACGTTGTCTGGTTGTAAAGTATGTCACGGCAATCGACTTTCACTAAAACTAATACTTTTGAACAGCACCGACAATATGGTGTCCCCCCCTCCCCCCTACCCCCCGGGCTGAATACCGGCTTGATGAAGATATTTTCTGACACGGGAGCTCGATTCAGAAACAAAAGTCATTGAAAGTTCGCCACGAGGTCCTCAGTGGTTTGTAGCGATGGCGGCTAAAGAGCCGCTACACTACGTGATGCTACCTCTACCAAGAACAAAAGAGAAGCGCACAATGTGTTCATATTTTGTAAACTTAATAAAAAAAATAACTTTAAGGTTATTTTGATGATAAATACCTAATTTAATAAATTGGGTTGCCTATATTTAAAAGTTAAAATTTAGAAGTGCTATTTTAGGGAATTGTTAGCAGACCGTTTATTCTAATATTAATATTATGCACGTCCTATCTGAATATTTTCCGGTTTCGTTTTTAACCTGACTTCGGCATGGTAGTGCACATGCTTCATCGGAAAATCGTGTTGGGCTCCGTTAGAGCGAAATTGGAAGATCAGGCCGGTTGATAGAGTGTAAAGGGGTAAGGTTTATAGTGAATGATCAATTCGTATTACGGTTCTGGAGTGTTCCTACATACCAGAGCTCCTGGTAGAAACCTATTATACATTCGTTGCACGAAAGCCTTTTGCATGAACCGTGCAGTTAATAAGTTGTTAAATGTAGGTAGGACTGGGAACTTCGCTAGTACTGACCATAAAATTTCGATGTTTAAGAACGTACAAATAGTACTTGGATACTATTTTATTTTTTTTGTATTCCTCACGCGGTTTAACGATGGTTGCATAAAAACAAGAGTTTCTTGTATCCTTTTAAACAGGTTATTTTCCAATAGATCTATTCCAGCGTTCTTCTTTACTAAATATTTTAAAAGTGGCAAGTTACTGTGTTCTTTATCTATTTCTTCGACACTTTCGCAAAATTTACACAAGCAATACTTTTTGTAAATATTGTCCATTGTAAATATAGAAATTTGTGAAAAGGATGCTCTCTCGGATGCCAGTAAATTTTTCGCTAGGAAGTTAGCACCGGAGTATCTCGGTCCGTTTCTCATTAGCAAACATGTGTCTCCATGGACCTACGAATTGAAGGATGAGTTAGGAAATTCAAAGGGAGTCTGGCATATCAAGGACTTAAAAGATATTAGTGGCGACGAATAGATTGTATATGTATCATAGTTTGGTAAATATATTGTATAGATAGTATGGTTTAAGGAAAAGATTGTATATTTAAAAAGGAAAAAAAAATTTTTTTTTTTTTGGACGAAAGAGGGGAGACTGTTACATAACAATTTAGCACGAATATGTAACAGAAAGAAGTCAAATAAAGTCAGTGATTCCACCCTTAATCTGGTATGTTTGTCGAACGACCAGTGCTTTACCGAGTTATATACGTAATTTCAGACACTAGATCATATGGTATTCTACATCGCTATCAAGAAAACCTTTAAGTATATAGTAGTGTATTTCAATTAAATCATTTACCTTGCGAATTATTTCCTTTTTCGGCAGTAATATACCTTAAAAGAATTGTTTGTTGCTTACGGACGCGTTAAATATAAGGCACTTTGGAATGTTTCATGAAAAGGGTTATTCTTGGAACGTTGCCAGATGTTTAATTGGCAAAGCGGTTGCCCTTTGATTTTTACGTGATTACGATTCAAGCCAACAGGAAAATGCATAATTAATTGATGTGCTGCCCTTGTCTTGATATTAAACGACTGTTTTTCGCTTTCGCGTTAAAAATACGCAGTCAAGATATGTTATTAAATGCGTATATTCCCTAACTTGGCAATGTCGCTCGAACTGCTCCGCAGTATTAATATATGGCTTTAGCAAGAAAAAAAACCGACTGGAGCTAAAGGTACGTTTAGGATCGAATCGACTGAATGCGTTGAACAGATTGGATGTTAGAAATTGTAAATGGCGCCGGCCGGAACGAGATAGTTGCTGTTTGTCTGGTCATTGTCGATGATGGATTTATCGTTGGATTTCTGCCAGCAGCACATAATATCACACAGCCTTAGGGACGTTTCATTGCATATTGTAGATGTTGGTAGTCTGGTGTATTTTTACGATTGGATACAGGATAGTGTAAAGCAGGCCTATGAGCCGAGTTTTTGCTAGCTTTTTAACATCGAATTCCACGACCTAGGTAGCCGTTTTGGGCTTAATATCGTCCTCTTTCTTCAGAAAACCCTCAAAGGAGGTAGTGCGTTCGCCTGATAAACGTTTAAGAATTTGTAATTCGCCCTAAATAGAGGATTATACTTCTGTCGGGTATTAAGTCGCAAGTTACACGATTGCTGTAGTTTATGGCTTGACTGTGGATGGGCTGGTTTTTGCCTGAAGTCAAGATTTTGGATTAGTAACTTGTCACGTGCAGTGTATTCTGGAACAAAGTACGCCGTTTCCTTCTTCGAGGAATGCCTGTAGAAGAGAGCGTTTGCTCCCCAATTCGTCATTACCATCGAAAAACCCTACGTAGTTAGGTAAATAAATATACATATCTTATATTTTGTACTTACTCATTTATTTTCTGTACAGAGGGGATTTATTTTATCAGAGTATAAGTTATTTCATTATAGTTTTCTAACGGGTCTCAGGGAGAATTGAAATACTGCACAATACTGCTATATAGAGAGTGTTACTTTCGAAAATTTACTAATTCTTGCACGTAAATCATGCAATATCATCAAACAAAAAAATAATTTAGGCCTGGAACCAGCAAAGCATGATTTATTTATACTCATTAATTTTCCAAGAAGTAATGTTTTGGGGAAAATAAGCGTATTGAATAATAGTTCATGATACCGTTCTCGTATCATATTGCAGTTGAACACTCATAGCTAATTCTTTGTCTTTATGGGCGTCCGTACTGTATAGTAGGGTATAATGTTGTATAAAACTGTATATAATCTTTGATAAATTTCATTTCTACTTTAAATTTTTCGTACAAGAACACTTAAAGTCGTACATAAGCTTTGTAAATTTAGATTTCATATTAACGACATAAATGGACAAGCTTTGTTCTTGCCTGGGGGTCTAAACTCTTACAAGAGCAGACAGTGGTGATATTATTAGTCAGTTTTTCTTAGTATTTGATGTCTATCACCTGTAGGGTGATATGATATTGGTTATATTATTTTTAAATACTCATTGAATTGAAAGTGTTCTGAAAGAGGAGCTGCTTGAAATTGCAGTAAGTGAATGCATACTTAGCGCTTGTTCTCTTTCAGGTTTTTTTTTGTACGGGAGCCAATTTGTTTTACTGGGAGCCTGTTTTGCCGGGAGCCAGCTTGTTGGAGCTATTGTTTTTGGCTGGAGCTGTTTTGCTTGGAGTTGTGTATCTGGAGCATGCTATTTTTGTTTGGAGCGAGCTTTGCTTGAAGAGAGGAAAAGTAGCTAACCAAGTAGCTGCCAGTCAATACAGTTGGTTGTGTATTATTGGTACCAACTGTAGCCATAGAGGTATGGGGATTACCTCAAATGTCACTGAGAGTTTATGGTTCCAAGGTGCATTGCAGTAGTCCACGTGCAGAAGGCCGTAGGTGATATCGGCGAAGACAAGTAAAGATAAGTCTAGGTTTTATTTGTGATCTTTTCGGCATAATGATAGTGAAAATTTACGGGATTGGTAAATTGGTTAGTGGCGTGTTACTGATAATTTCACTCGTGTATTTTCAGCGTGTTATTGACATTTTTCAGCGTATATTAGATTGCGTGTTTTAGAGTTTTTCCGGCGTTGTATCATATCGCGTGTTTTAGTTTTCTGCGTGGTACTGATATAACCATACTTGGTACAGTTTCGGTGTAAGCACAGCTTACCTATGAGAATCTAATTAACTGCTGAATCTACTAGTGTGAATCTATATTAACGCTCATAGTTTTTTTGATAATACATTTCTTTAATCTTACAATTTGATTTATATTGTGTTAAATGATCAACATTGCCGTTCTGATTATTGACTATTCAGTTTAAATAATTTTACATAACGGTATTTTATAATCTGAATCATTAAGATTTATTCATGTACAACTGCGAGTCGTCTACCACGGTAAACGCGTCCAAAGTTTAGTAGCTACTATTAGACGGATAAATTTAATTACTAGTAAGATGAGACGATAGATGCCTTAGGTATATTGTAATTATTGATTAATTTGTTGAACTTGGTTTGATCTTTCGTAATAATTCGGTGTTATATTGTTACTTCCGTTATAGCTAAAGCGTAGCTAATAATTGTTCGATCACTCTTATCTAAGTCACTTCTATTATAACGCAATTTTAATTCAAATTACTGTCCTTACAATTATGAGCATATAGATTATTATTTGTTTCCAACAGTGGCGTGCAGTGCCATTTAGGAGAGGGTAGGCAACATAATAGAAAATGATACAGAAGGAGTAAGCCCGCTGCAGGCGCCGCCGTAGGTAGAATTTTTTTGTCAGGTGCCACGCCCAAAAACGTCCATTTTGAGGCTCCAAAAAATGTAGGCATAAAGCCTTTTCAATCCGAGTTTCGCCAAAAATATGCAAATAAAACGCGCTGTAAATGGTTAGTGGACTGGCCCTGTTTTTCTGAGGCATTTGACACATTATTTAAATCAATATACCCACGTTTACTTCACCAAAGAGTAAGCATAACCAACAATACATTTTAATTTTATGACTACACCTGCAGAGCCACTAATAATTGTCATGGATTTTTTTTATTAAAATATGGAGGTTTTCTATCTAACCAACAAAACTAACCCACAAAGAAAACAACAACTCCTTGTATAGGTACTAAACTAACTAAACTTTCAAAACTATAACTAAAAGCGCAGGGCGTCAAATCCCAATCGCACACAACAATAGGGCACAAGAAAAGGGAACCTGAGATTATTCTTATTTATGGCTGGCCAATGCCGGTGTTGTATGCTGGGGTTTCAGTTTCTTGCAAAAAAATGCATGGCGTTATTAATACCCAGATATCGAAATATTAATAAATTTAGGGATGCCTCATTTACTGTAATTTTAAATATTACTAAATAAAAAAGCTTTCTTAACCAAACCCTGTAATGATGTAACCGGTAATCGCTTTCAAACCAATTACTAAAGCGCAAAAAAACAATAACGATATGATCCTTGGTAAAAAAAATGTCTATCAAAATATTATTTAAAGAGAGCACATTTTGGCAACAGCACTTATCGTTGCGTCGCGTCGGCCCGGACCATCTTCGCATGCTTTGTCTCTTTTCTTTTTATGCAACCTTTCATTTGGCTGTCTTTTCTCAAGCACTGCTTATCGCCTCCATAGTAAATCCAGTAGTGATGGTATAAATGCATGCCTTCAGTTTGTTATTGGATGCTTTTTAGCGGATTGCCGTCGGAGAATATTATTCCGTTTAATATAGGTAGCGTAATATGAGTGGTAGACTGTGATGTTTTTCTATAATATAATTAATATTTTAATTGGCGCTTAAGATAAGCTTTTTAAATTTGGATTATACTTATTAGTAAAATTATAATTTATATTATCGGGATTAAAATTAAATGGGAAAATATAAAAAATTTCAAAACATCAGGGTAGGCAAAGCATTTGTGCTTTCATTGTGTGCACGCCACTGGTTTCCAATTGAGCTCTTTTACCTGTTGTATATTTATATTATTTTGATTATTGGAAGTAATATGACGACACGTTACTGTCAAACCTAGCGAACGCCAATAAATTTAAACCTGCACGAACGTGACCGTCTTTTATTTGCTCTGAAATACTCCAACTAAACCAGTGTAGTTGTTAGTAGTTGATTTTAAAACGCCCTTGCGTAGCGGATAATCGTCGATTTGGATCGCCGTTATGGATTCTTAGGACCGAGGATCTTCCTGTTTGGGTCTGCGGATTTGGATATTTCAAACTGGTGGCGCCCTGGTCAAGAGTAAGTAATTCACCCACTCCCACGCCGACGAGCAAGTCGGAGCACAAATGTTGCGCTGGCCGCATCCTTAAGGGTAGGCATCATCTTATTCATTATATCTCGCTAAATTATTTAAAAGGGTAATACGCGCAACAGTTCTAGATATGCCGCAACATTTTGGGATAGTTTCCAAATATATTTGTATCGACTGGTTGCATAGGGCATTGATTGTTTTGATAGCGAACAAAGAGTTTCACATGAAGGGTCTCTGCCTTTGTTAAAGCCGTATACTACCAACAGATTTCAGTAAAATTGACAATATTTCTACCTGAATTTTTAACAACAAAAATTTTGTCGATCTTGTTTTTGGTATTTTTAATATTAATTAAAACTGAGTGACCGAAATCAGTTACATCGTCCACCGACAACTGAACTAACTCTTTAGTTCTACAGGCTTCTGCGACACCAATGATAAGAACTACTTTTACCATTAACAATTGGTTGCCTGAAGCATCCATTAAAAACTTGCCAACTTCGACCTCTGTTAGTATCTTTTGTCTATTGTCTTATATCCTGTCTTATATTCCAGAACAATTAACTCGTAAAATTTGCCGATATCGATATTACTTTTAACATTGAACTTGGCCTTTTCTATGAAAAACATGAGTAGGGCATCTTCGTTGAAATTTTAAACTTTTCGTTCAGCGCTCATCTTACAAACGCCTCATTTCCTTCGTTTTTTTCAGCTGGTTTTCTCAAATTGAAATTTTCGATTTCAACCGTAATCACAAAATTAATGACACCGACAACTTCTTTAATTACACTGTAGCTAAGTGTTTCAACGTATACTAATAAAATATTGAACGGATCCTGTACAAAAAGTAATGTATATTCCGGGGAACTAAAGTGCCTTAATCTCTCGAATTCGCGGGATTAAATGAGCCATTCTAGTTCCAAGATGTATAATATACTATTACGTAACATTTATCACTGACATAAGTATATTTCTGGGGGGTATAAAAATGATCACCCAAATTTATATTAAATTAGGTCATTATATGAACGACCAATATATATCATATTTTGACTAACGAACCCATCAGTGACTCCGAATATTTTTCCAGACTCTGCAGATAATTAACTCAAAATATGATTAATTACGCTACCAGAAATATAGATTCATACGCCCTTGTAGATGATAAGCGAATTAATATGAATTAAGATTAAGTGGCTAAGCGAATTATAGGTCTATTTTTGGGGTTGTCGACACAAATTGTTAGTCAAATAAAGGGTTCGAAGAGAATAATTATAAAGTAATTGAGTATTTTGAACTTTTATTTGAGTTTTAGTTTGACTGATGTAAATATATGAAATTATTGGTACAGAATGTTCAGTGTAACTTTCTGATTAGCAAAGGTAATGCGGCTTTCACGACACTGCGATACTTTTTGGAGCAGAATAAAATTTTGGGTGCAACTGGAAACTTTATATTTTTAGGCATCCTTCGAACATCAATAAGAGTGCTCACTTGAGCTAACTATCAAAAAGGTGAAAGCAAATTTTTATACAATTTTCTACACAGAATCCAGTGGGGAAGATATTTTTTTTTAGAAATAAAAATAACTCTGCTACACTCTTTGCTATCTTTTAAATTAATTTATAATTTTTTACTTCAGATTAAAAGAAAGTGTAAGTGAATAGACTTTCAAGTTCTCACTGCCGGTCATAATGGCTGACATTTAAAGAGTGCTCCCTTATTCGATTTTCATTGATGGAGATGATGAAAAGAAAGCTAGGCGAAAACTCCACGGATATCCCTTTTCAAAGATTAAAGTAGCTGATCTCTACAAGCATGCCACATTTCACTCATAAAATTCACTCCAAGTTTTCTTATTACATTACGTTGCGCTATGACAACCTGTTTCCACGAGCAATGACGTCATCCGAAATTCTAAACACTCATGAATTGTGACTTATTTTACTCCATTACATGGAACTACGACACCAGTAGGCATGCTCTATACCGTACCTGACCTTTAATATTAATTAAGAAGTGCGCAGAAAACCATTTAAAAAATCTCAGTTCGAAAACGCCGCGGTTCGAATCGATGGATAGTGTGCAATAGAAGCGGAAGGTTAAACCAGGATATTAATTGACATGAGATACAATTCCTGAAATGTCAGACCCAAAAGAAATGATACAATTTAACCTAAAATAAACGCTACATTAAAGCAAATCAACTAGAACCGGAATAAAATGGGATTTTATGATCGTATAAACGCAGAAATAACTTTCACTATGAGCAATAATTATAAAACAAGGTAAGTTTAATTACCACAAGGTGATATTGTAAACTAGTAATCTTATTCACAAGAAAAAAAGAACACTCAGTCTAAAGTTTGAACTTGATACTTGATCTTGAAAGAAAAAATATTATACTTAGAGGAAGGGCGCCAAATATGGAATAGGTCGGTAATATGGAATAGTTCAAAATTAGAAAACTAGCAAGCGACCTCTATTGATTACGCACCAAAAGTGTCAAGCTGTACCGCTTAGATCTTTATTTCCCGCCGGCTCATCCCTAGTATGATTTGTTGCCTGGCCAAGGACGGTTGTTTGTTTTGCTGTGCCATAAAAGTATTGTAGCCCTTGCTGTTTCCATGTGTTTGGCAGAAAATATTTCGTATTTAATTAAATCTTTGTGAATCTTGAGACACCATAGTTTATATATTTGTTGGGTAAGTTTCGTATATAAAGTTTTTAGCAGTCGATAAAAGTTTAGGTTATAAGAGTCACTAATATGGGTTTTTGTTAAACCACAAATATGGAATAGTATTCCATATTTGTAACCACAAATAGAGAAGAGTATCCCATATTAGTGACCAATAAAAATATATAAATTGTGACTCTTTTAGCCACAAAATAAATTGCTTTTCAATTTAATAATGTTGCATTCTGCTTTAATTTTGGATACATTTTTTATTTGGATAGTATATTATGTAATATTTTTATGTTTTGTTTCAGTATGGAGTCAAAAAGAAAACGCTATGAAAAAAATGCTACAAGCAATCCGTGCTCTCAAAGATCAACGTATGGGGTATTTAGTAGCATCCAAAACATACAATGTTCCCAGAACAACCCTTTTCAGGCATTGCCAAAAAGATGAAGATCTAGAGATCGCTGATGAAACACTACTATGTCGACCAACGGTACTAACGAAAGAATTGGACGAATAACTTATAAGATATTTGCTTTATATGAAAAGTAAATATTTTGGATTAACCAGACACGACATTAGGAATATGGCATATCAACTTGCTGTCAGAAATAATCTGCCAAATCCCTTTGGTAAAGAAACGGCTGGAAAAGGGTGGCTTAGGCTATTCATGAAGCGTCACTCAAACAAACTGTCGTTCAGAAGGCCAACTGGAACATACTTTGCTAGAGCAAAGGGTTTTTCCAAAGAAAACGTGCAGTCATTTTTTAAAATATTAACAGATGAATTTGAAAAACATAACTATTCAGCAGACCGCGTTTTTAATGTTGACGAGAGCGGTCTATCTATAGTTCCATCAAAGATACCACATATTGTTGCACATAAAGGCAAGCGACAAATTGGTAGCATTACTTCCGCTGGACGAGGGTCGCTGATTACCACAGTATTTTGTATGAGCGTAGGAGGAAATTTTGTTCCACCCCTAGTTATATTCCCCAGAAAAAATTTAAGTCAGCAGCTTACAAAGGGCGCCCCTCCTGGGACGAAGTTTGAGTGTCATCCATCAGGATGGATACAAATTTTCACAAAACGGTTTGAGCATTTTATAGAGACAGTAAAGCCTACACCAGAATCTCCAGTTTTGCTCATACTGGATGGTCGCAATATTGATATCATCAACATGGCCAGAGATAATCATATTACCATTGTGTGTTTACCACCACACTCCACACATAAGCTACAGCCCCTCGACAAGTCTTTCATGGGACCATTCAAAGCGCATTACAGTGAAGAGATAAGAACGTGGGTGCGGCAAAATGCCCATCCAGTATCTGCATATGACGTAATGGAAATCTTTGGCAAAACTTATTTAAGAGTTCAGCGTGGGGAAATTGCTGTTAATGGTTTCCTATCTACCGGAGCTTTTCCGATTAATCCAAACATCTTCCTAGAATATGACTTTATTGCCTCGGAAACTAT
This sequence comes from Pissodes strobi, assembly GCA_016904865.1. Classification (NCBI taxonomy): domain Eukaryota; kingdom Metazoa; phylum Arthropoda; class Insecta; order Coleoptera; family Curculionidae; genus Pissodes; species Pissodes strobi. The sequence continues at coordinate 365,580 of MU182053.1, forward strand.
CGAGGAAGAAAGTGATGTTGCCCCTCTTCCAGCACCTTAACCACCTGATAATGCTATGCCACCAGTAGCATTGGTAACTCCTGAGACAGTTTCGCCTGTTCCGTCCATCCGCAAAAAAAGCAGCAACCGAGGAAGAAAAACGGGGAAATCTATCGTGATAACTGCATCTCCTTACAAAGCTGAACTAGAATCATCCATAAGGCCTTCAGTACCAACTACATCTAAACCAAGAAGTAAAAAGAAAAATTGACCAGGGTAAGACAACTTTGACTGATCTAGCGTCTCCCACACATCAGGGACCATCATACAGACTCGAGCTAAGAGCAGGACAAAAAAGTATACCTACGGTTTAAACGAACCAAGTAGCTCTTCTGAAGAAGATTTTGAGGCAGATGTGATTCAGATAATTCATTGTATACTGCGCAAAATGAAGATACAACCCCGCAGGATGAAGAAAATCCGGGGTGCCTGTTTTGTGATGGAAAGTTTTTAGAAAGCAAAAAAAGTGAAAAACAGTGGATACAGTGTAAATCCTGTGACTCATGGTGTCATTCCGAATGTACTTCATATGTATCTGGCATCTATATTTGCGATTTCTGCCAATAGACTGAGTTTTAAGTAGTTTACATACATTTTTATTTGTTTTGATTTTGTATTCCATATTTGTGACCCTGTTTTCAAAGGGAGGATTTTTTGTTTTTTTACTAATATTACTATAACTTCTAAAACGTTTTGATTTTTGCAATTCCAAGTTTAACTTGTTTAAATATACATATTTGTTCATCATTTGTATTTTTATTTGTGTTGGAACAATTAAAATATTATAATAATTTTGCCATTTTAAAACAAATATTCCATATTTGTCGCCCTTCCTCTATTATCAAAACATGCTTTAAAAACAATCAGTAAACTTTCAACAAATTTTAGTATAAAAGAACGTGCAAATCGAGTAAACGACAACTTGGTCATCCAGTTAGTTGTACCTCACCATCAACGCGGGCGTGCCTCAGGGCGCAATACTTTCACCAACTACGTTCCTCATCTATATTAGTGACCTGCTGACCGAAACGAATAATCCTGGTTATAGTTTTGCAGATGACAGTACCCTTGTCACCCACTTTAGATCAGAAAAGCCCTTACCAGCGACTGAGACTCATCACCGCAGATAGGAGCAGATTACAGCAATTAACAAGACCTGGAGAAAGTTCAAACTTGGGGCGACCGAAATTTGGTCTAGTTCAATGCAACCAAGACCCAAGCAGCAATGTTTACCAAGAGGGCCAATACAGCGGGCCCTGACATCATTATGGCAGCATCGACCATTCCTTCATCCTCGTCAATCGGACTACTGGGTGTCTCGGTCAATAGAAATATATTCTGGCACGACCATGTTGCAAGCATCGTAAAATCAGCCTTCTAGAAGCTTGGTGCGCTATTTCGCAACAAAAAACTTTATACACCGCAGCAGTTGCTCTTGATATACAAAGCGGAAGTAAGACCGTGCTTAGAATATTGCTCACATATCTGGGGTGCCGCACCAAAGGACACCCTAAAGCTGCTGGATTCCATTCAGAAGAGAGCTGTGCATCTCGACGGCGACCCGGAGTTGACCCGGAATCTGGATAGTCTGGAACACCGCAGACATGTGGCCGAGATGTCTCTGTTTTACAGATACTTTCACGGTAGATGTTCCCAGCATTTGGCCCGCCTAATCCCGCCTTTGGAAACTCCTATCAGACAGTCACGACAGACGGCAAGAGAACACTAGTTTGTCGTACAACTGGAAACACCTAGAACACCGCTTTACAAGAACTCCTTTGTCTGGCGCACTGCAGCACTGTGGAACTCACTCCCATCTGTTTCCCACTACAACTATTCAAGAACCGTGTCAATGAACATCTTCGCACACACACCGCTCGTCGCGCGCCATAGGATCTCCCTTTAGTGTGTGTGCCACTGCCATAAAAAAACCTCAAAGGCAAAACCTTTCTGGTAACAAGTTCAAACCCTCCACACCTGATCATGCAGTTAGTTGTACCTCAAAGGCAAACGCGTATACCAATATAAATATAAACGAATTAACTCTCTTAAAATCCAACATAAACTAAACGTACCTTCAAGGGAACCTCAAATTGGTTCAAGGGAACTAAATAGGTCTTGTCCAGTCAGTCCTCAACGAATGGTCATGCGCTTCACGCTCTCTTATAAATATATTTGAACGTGGTTGGCAAAATAGGTGCATACGTCAATTCATACTAAACCTGGGCATCAATAGACGTAAATTTGTTTCGAAGTTAGCGAGTCACTATTCTATACATCACGATCTGAGCTACGCAACCTGAAAGAGCAAAGAGCATGGCCGCAAGCAAATATACTCTGCGACACGTAACGGGAAGCTCCTCAAGAATCCTCTTTGACACGTGGTGTAAAACTAACAATAAACTAAATATACTGCCGGGCGGAAATATCAAATTGCCCCAAGGAAAAATACTCTTTGACAATATACTGTGAGTTTGTTTTCACTAGTATTTCATTGTCTTTTAATTTTTAAAAGCCCTTATCAACCCCCACTTCTTCAATGAAAGTTAAAGAGACTGAAATAAAAATAAAAGGAGGAAGTTTGATTCATAACAATAACATTTAAAAACGCTAAGTGAAGCAAAAAAAGCAAGGACACTGGCCAAACCGTCTAAGAATTTAACCGAGAAAATTCAGTTCTCCCAAGGATCGGTGTAAAATGTATTAGAATTAAAATGTATTATACCCATGCAGGGAAAATATCTTATAAAATTAATTAACTGCGAGACCAATGAAATGGAAATATCAATCGAAGCTCAAATTGTTGACAATCATATTTTCGAATCAATTGGTGCTTCAGCTTCTGAAATCCACTTAAAATTAAATTTTACTTTTGTTCAAAGCAAGTACATGAACTCCTTTCACCCTTTCCCGGTAACAGGTATTTGTTGGCATTTTAAATCCGTTTAATTTTAGCTCTTTAAAACCATATGATAGTCAATAGTTAGTCTTAATTTCAAAACAGAAGATTTTATCAAATTTGAGATAGTTGAATCATAAAGGACTATGAAATAAAATAGGTCAAAAATAATGTAACCATAATTGTACAATTTTTTACCTATATCAAAAGATCGTTTTTAACTGCAATGGACGGCCAGGTCTCCAGATTTGTGTATTCTAGATTTTTTGTGAGGATATACAGATAAAATAAAATAAAAGGAAATATCCAAAACTAATAAAGATAGCATTAAAAGAGACATATTAAACCTAAAAAATAATAAACAGCCTATCTTAGCTTGAACACATTTTTGTATTCATGTATATCTAATTACTCTCCCATGTTTGATCATAAATGCAGCTTTGTCAATTTATTTTATCGCAGTTTCTTATATTTTTGATAGAAAGCTAGTGGCAATGAACTCTAGTTACTTCTTGGTCTCCTTTATCTATAGATAATCATGCTCAATTAGCCAAATAATTGCTGCTAATAACGCATATTTACAGGCATCGTAGGTATAGATTAACAGTAACTAACTTGATTTATATTTTGACGATAAGGCAAATTGCCGGGCTGCTTATGAGGTCGTTTGTTGTATCAAAATTTCCTCCCAAAAATACTATAGACGTTTCAAAAGAGATTAGAATATAAGGCAAATGGACCCGAAGCGGCAAGGGAAATCAATCGTGATTACTCAACCTTAGTAACAAGAACACTGAACACTTAATTAAATTCGTGCCTTGACTGATTCATTTGACCCACACAAATGGAAATTTGACTTTGGGTTATTTGTTTCCTATTAGAGACTTATTCAGTTTATTTATGTAGCTCCATTTATAAAATAAAGCTATAATTACTTATTTGTTATTACATTCTACTCTAAGCGTTTAGCACCCCTCCATTTGAGGAATTTGCCTCTGAACATGAATTTAAGTTTGGGCTTGCAATAGCATTACATTTTGATTTTGATTTTCTATTTCATTAATATTTATTCGTTGAGGTGGTTTGTTTTCTCAGCATGTCTGAGAAATCATAACCAGAAATTTGCCCTAAAAAAGCTTTTCCTGGCACTCGATTTAAAAAAATTTCATAAATAAAGAAACTTCAGGGTATTTTCAAAATGCATCATTTTAGTTTTGTCAAAATATCTCAAGAACAAACAGAGATAAAATCGCAAATTAAACGGCATTCAATTACAAGCCTAATTGTCTAAAAGTTTCCCCCTTTAACAGTTTTGCCTACCTCTTAACAGTTTCCGAGATCGCAATACCAGCATTACTAATTTCGGACACACTATTCATCAGTGCCTACCCGGCTAAAGAATGTTCTAGGAGAAGATGGTGAAATTACTAAGTAGGAATGCGAAAGTTGTTGTTTTATTATTAATTTATTCTGTGTTTTGGATGAATTGTTTTTATTAAAACTGTGTTTTGTTATTGTTTGGGGCTAACAATTTTTATTAAATACTGTTTTTTTTACTAATAATTTATTGGATTAAAAAATATTGAGCGTAAAAACTATTTTTTTTCAGAACTTGTAGTGTAAATCTGCCTTTTTAAATCCAACCCTGTGTAATATCCGTACCACTTAATTTTGAAACATTGCAGGCAGGTTTACAATATACCAACGCTGTCCCACTTCTATACGAAGAGAACAGTACTTAATCTCAATCTGATATTCACATTAGAACTGATGTCAGAAAATAGGCGTGCACTTTTATTGAAACCAATGCATAAATTTCCCATATATAATATATAACATACAAACACACACGATACTTACGACGATCCTACGATATAGTGTATTAATTATTAAAGTCAGTAAGTGTTCCGTACTTGTTGAAAATGTGTTTGGCGGTCAAGACCAAGTCAAGACTTCCAAAACATCCGAAACCAGTAAGAGCTTACTGACCGTGATGCTTATACTATTTTTTGCACGCTTAAAGCGAATAATTCAGTAAATTCATAAAAATAATAAAAATAAATATAAAATATTGTAATGGAAAAATATCTTATAGTTAGTGGGTTGAGTTCCTATGAAATAAAATTTGTTATTGATGTCATTGATTTGAAATATGCCACGTTTTCCAGTTTAATTTGGTTTAAACCGAAAAAAATTGAGCTAGAATCTAATAATATTGAGTTATAAAATGCGTGGAGAGTGGGATATGCATCCATAGAACTCGATAAATCCAGGAAAGGGTATGATAAGACCTTCAAGCAAGTTATGAGTTGGTGCACTGATAGGCACCTGGAAGAAATCACTGAAAAGGTGGTGCTTGAATATTTTGAGAAGAGAAATGAGACTCTAAAATCTCCTGAAGTTTATGGGCCCAACACTCGTTTCTAATGAGTGCTGCGACTATTCTGGCAAACCAGTGAGTAGATACTTTAGGCGTCAAAAGGCATGGTGGATGGCCCTCGATAGCGGAAGGGTATGTGGAAAATTCTGTGGAGAATGGTTCTTCAAAACAGACCCTTCATGAAAATTCTTCAGTGCAATTGGTTGAAAATGTCAGCATTGTCAATATATCTAGGGAATCTATGATCGTGTCTGGAAAGAATCATAATATATTTGACAAAGAGTCACTTGGCTCAGTTACTTTTAATGATTATTCGAATTGCAACATTAGTTTTAATACAAATTTATTTTGTTACATAGGTTTTTATTTTTATTTACTGGAAACTCGGGGCGGTAAGTAATCATTTATGATGAGTAATTCGTAAACTTCACCTCCACATGTCATTATCAAACCAGTAAGTATATAACACTTCTCCTCATACGAGCCCTGCTCTGAACCATGTTTCGAAGTATGTCCCAGCAAAGTTTGTGCTGTTCGTTTAAAAACAAAAAAGTGGAGTTTTTGCTTAACTTTTCACCACCCTCCATCCGTTTTATCACTTAAACATACAAATTCTGTTCATAAGCAGCCATTGGAACATGTATTAATTGAAAGCTCTTGAGCGATTACTCACTAAGGGTTAGTCACGAATCATAGCTTCTCTAGGGTCATGCGAATGCCCGGGATGCGTAATTATCATATGATGTGTGGCCCTAAACACTCTGACTGTATGCATAGGAGGTAAACAACGTTTGTAATATTTAAACGCATACGAAAGCTATAGTAGGACAATATTAAAATTGAATCGCTTATTTATGAGAACTATTTCAAAAATACATTTTTGCTATGGTTTGGAAGACCTCAGGTTGATACTTGCGCAACTTATGGACGCTTAACCGTCAAAATGCTCTACGCTAGTATTTCATGCAAAAGATCTGTCAGAGCGGAAAAGACTATTCACAAAAGAAGAGTATACAAATTTCATCACAAAATTCGAGATATAAAAGAACTTTATAGATCTCCTGACAACCGTAGCCGCCTTAACATTTGACTTCATGTAGAACCTACTTCTACCGTGTATTCCGATACAGGAAATGGTTTATTATAGCCAACTATGGGAAAATTGTTTCGGCATTAAAAATCTTGAAATGAATGAAACCATGAAGGTTTAGAAAATAAAGAAGCAAATGAAGTTTGCATTATGGTTCTTCACCACAATACCTACTGTTATATTGTTAATATATATATTTGTTAATAAAATTAGTTAAAATGTTGTTATATCTTCCTTCGGGAAGTGAGTGCTCACCTCTTTCAAAAAATAGAGTAAATCATTACCTGGAAAATTTCTTGGATGATAAAGTAGACGAACCTTACCTTTTCTCAGACAACTATCCTGAGCAGAACAAAAACCACACCATGATCAGATTTCTGTTGATTTTGACAGACATCAGTAAATATTCCAAAATGACACATTTTTTTCAATAAGAGGACATTCTTATCTGCCGTACGATTACGATACGAAGATTGTGGTGTTGCAAAAAGGAAAATTAAGAAGGGTGATCGGGTAAACCTGCAATATTAGGATTATTCTATGATAAGCGAAATAATCGAAAAATTGGCTGTATTTTTGTTGTCAACTTCTCAGATCTTGGAATTCCCAAAATGGTGGCTCATTTATTATAAGAGAAATTGCTTGTCTTGTCTGATGAAGGTTTTAGAACCAAAATTCCAAAAGAACGAAAACCTATGAACAAAGGAAAAATGTGTAGGCACTAGTCACTATGCAAAATTTCATTCATGGTCTGAGCAAACACACTTTCCAACCATCCAGGAGTAAACCCACTCCTATTTCTATGCCAGTTTTACAGGCTTACCTAAACCGAAATGTTCCCCTAAGCCCCAAGAAATTCGAAAATGTTAAACGGGTAAAGCATACCTTCAGAATATATTCCATTTTACGAAGAAATTTTTACTTGGCCGACTGGTGAAAGGCTTGCTGATCAAGACCCAAATTTTGAAGGCGATGAAGATTAGTATCCAAGTATTGAAATTTTTTGACTCATTAAAAATTAGATTTTTTGATTTAGGTTGTTTTTGAAATGAGCGATTCAATTGTAAACGAACACAATAAATGATATTGATTGATATTGGTTATTGGAGCCAGGAGTTGTGCGGCCAAATCAATGCTCTAATAAACTGTGTGAAATATTAACGGTAAGTACCCTACTAGGAAAGTCGTAGGTAAAACACGTAGGCGTGAAAATAAAGGATATGAAAGTATATATAGAGCATAACAGACCGTGTATGTGGACAGATTAAAATATATATCGCCAAACATAAAGAAAGTCATATAATACTATTATTAAAGGTACATACTGTAACAGAAACTAGAAGAAAGAAGTTTTAATTAAAAAAAAAACAGATACTAAAAAGAAAAACCCAAACGATGGAACTATGAAAGAAACAATACCCTAAGGGAATATTAGGCACAAGGTCGAGGGGGAGCCAAATGCGAGAAGCAAACTAGTTGGACCAAGGGGCAAAATAAGAAGTAAACCAATGAGAAAATTACAACTAACTAAAAGAAAACCAGTAACTATGAAACTAACGCAAACCGTGATAAAATTTGAGTTTTTTATAATCTACGGTAATCGTTGACAAATTTCCATGGTAGTATGAAATTTTTTCAAAATCACTGAAAAAAAAACCTTTT
>MU182053.1:378649-392449 GCA_016904865.1 Pissodes strobi
CATGGTAGTATGAAATTTTTTCAAAATCACTGAAAAAAAAACCTTTTTTCCTCTCAGATCTAACACAAATCACGAGTTGGTTTTGAAGCTATAACTTTCAGTATAGGTCTTGGAAAAGAAGAGCTTGTCCGAGTCTGGTTTTAGTTTTTTAGATAGGACCAATACTAGTATTTCGTCACTATCTGACAGGAATTGGGATTATTGAAGATCCGATTGTTTGCTATGTAGTAACGGCAATAAAAAGAATCGCCCCGAGAGAGTTAGACTTAATAAAATGCACCTAGGTCTCTATTATAGAAAATATGTAAACACTTCAATAATTAAAAATATTTTATACCAATTATTTTTTTGGTAGATATATCAAGATAAGCTGGTAAAATAGTAGTATTTGAGGAAGCTAGAATAAAGCAGCTGTTGACAAAATATTTGTATAACTATCTCCAATTAGCTGTAAAAACTAGGCCTTACACTAATTTTAGCCCTTTCATTCATTTTAAATTAAATCTCGGGCAAACTAATCTGTATGTTATTTTCTTATATCTATTTAAATACATCTTTTATAGGGGTCGCTCCAGATTCCAGAGAATCCGAAAGTTATTTAGAACATGTTTACTAAAAATCAATCGATATCCGAGATATAAACAGTCTTCTTCTTGTATTTAGATTAATCGAATCGCTTCACAGCATGACTACGTATATATTTATTTACTTGGCTTGGCTTGATGGGCTTTCATGCCTAATACACGATATGTGTGTGCAATGTTTTGTCTTGGTATCTTAAAGGTATATTTCTTACCTAAAAGAGTATATTTTATTTTACAGGACAGATGCCGTTTTATTTACGATTGTCCAGAGTCCGTGAGCGTATAGATTTATTTAATTTTGCAATTTACCTCCTACGCAACAAGCTAATTTTTAACACTGTTTTCTTTAGATATTTTGCTACCAATTTATTTATTTGAGAAGTACACAACATAACTATAAATTGTTCCACAATGTTTATAACGCTATGACGGATTTTAATATTGTCCAGTTTGCCAAGAAATTATATAAAAATATGAAAAATTTATGTTATCTAGATAAGATCGTATTTTTAAAACTTAGAAAGGAGCTGCTAGAAAGTCACAATATTGTTAAAATAATTATTACAGATCTTCATAAGACATTCGCCTGAAACTTTAACTCGTGCAATATCGTATATCATAAAAATAAGTTTCTGTAGTGGATAACATATTTATTTACATGTTCGCTGTCACTATTCTGAGCCATGAGGAAGATCATCCGATCGTCATAAACGATTTCTATGCAGATTTTCTTTAATATTCTTATTCCATTTAATATTATAGCATAGCACTGAATTCACGAACTACGATATTTTACTAACTTAAATTCTGCTGTTTATAGTGTCATGAAACGACTACGTGCCGCTCTTAAAAGCCAACATTTTTCTCGTTCTATAACTTTGAAAATCTCATTTATTTGCTCAAGGCTATTTTTAATAAAGTTTGGATTTTTATTTTCACCACCAAACGGTTGTGACAACAACAGAAAAATCTAATTACTTTTCGAATTTTCTGTGTGGCTACGCTAGGCGTAGAAAAATAATTGATCTTGTAGATTTTCGGCCACTTATTGCATCTCGATATTTCAGTCTTTTGAAATCACAAACTTTTCCAGTAGGTTTTAGCATGAAAAATAGATACATTTCATAAAGAGCCTAACTATCTTTGTCGCTAAATATTTTTTGTTTATACACTGAACATCAGATTTAAGTGCACTATCACTCGCCATATTCCCAAAATGTAAAGAAATACAACGCAACGGGTCATGTAGAAGAGGTTTCATGATGTGGGCATCCGAAAACTGCGAGAAGCTTTAAATATTTGTCTCAGCATAAAGGAAAATCCACACATCTCTACCCTAATTATTGACCTGGATAATAGCACAAATCCGTACATCACCTATTGAAGAGTGTGAAGTTCCATCAACACAAAATTAAATTGGTCCAAAAACTCTCTGAGGAATGAATATAGCTGCAACCAACGCCAACGGCACCACACAATGAAGTATTTTTTGAGACTATATTCGGGTTTGGATTCTTCGGCAAAATGCACTAAAACGGAGTTTTATCCACAATACCGAATCAGAATTATTGCACTCGCACTCGACGCGCATTTCGCAAACCATGTTAGCATCATCAGGAGATTATTAAAGTTTTAATCATCTCCTGATGATGCTAACATGGTTAGCAAAACGCAAGTCGAGTGCAATAATCCTGATTCGGTATTGTGGGTAAAACTCCGTTTTAGTAGTATTTTTTGAGAGATGAATAGGGAGACGGTGAACAATTGAGTGGTCATTTTGGTCACCAGATCTAACTCCTCTCGGCTATCTCTTGTGAGGGGATCTAAAAAATGTTGTCTACAAGACCAAACCAAATGGTATCTAGAAAAGCTAAAAAGAGAATCGAAGTTGAAGAAGCGTAGAATTGAAGAAGCATATATTCTCCCTTGCCAAAAAGTAAATGGACCGCATTTTAAGCCCTTAACTTAATTTCTTTAACATGTTTTTGATAAGTAAATTTAAATAATTACCTCACATTAATCTTCTATTAAATTCTCCATTTTCGTACCTAATATCAAAGATGCTTGGAATTCTTGGAGGAATCATTTTGTTAAATAACATATAGGGTATCCCGTTTAAAAAAAATTACATATTAATTGCTGATAAGCTGTAAACTTGGCAGCATTGTAAATGCCACTAGCAGCTCCGCCACAAGCTCCTACATACATACAGATATCGAATTTTAGCTTAAGCCTAATTTACACGGTGCAAGTAGCTTGAGCAAGTACTAACGCCAGCTTTCGCAAAGAGAGATCGACAGGAGATATATTGGCCTATGTCACTCATATATGGAGTAGGTCAATTGAGAACTACGGAGAGTCTCGAGCGATTGCGTTGGACATTTCGAAGGCATTCGACAGAGTTCGGCATGACGGTTTGCTCAACAAACTGCCGTCCTTCGGACTGCCAACCTCTTTCTGCAGCTGGCTTGCCAGTTTCCTTAAGAACCGATTTCTGTACGTTGCAGTTGATGGACACATTTCAGGCACATTCACCATTAACGCGGGCGTGCCTCTGGTCGCAATACTTTCACCAACTCTGTTCCTCATCTATATTAATGACTTGCTGACCGAAACGAATAATGCTGTTTACAGTTTTGCAGATGAAAGTCCCTTGTCTCCCAATTTAGATCAGAAAAACCTTTACCAGCGACTGAGACTTATCACCGCAGACAGGAGCAGATTAAATCAATTAATCAAGACCTGCAAAAAGTTCAAACTTGGAGCGACAGAAATTTGGTCCAGTTCAATGCAGCAAAGACCCAAGCAGCCACGTTTATCAAGAGAGCCAATACGGCGAGCCCTGACATCATTATGGCAGGATCGACCATTCCTTCATCCTCGTCAATTGGACTAATGGGTGTTTCGGTCAACAGAAATATGTCCTGGTATGACCAACATCGCAAAATCGGCCTATTTCGCAACAAAAAACTGTATACGCCGCAGCAGTTGCTCTTGCTCTACAAAGCGCAAATAAGACCGTACTTAGAATATTGCTCATACATCTGGGTTGCCGCACCAAAGCACCCCTAAAGCTGCTGGATACCATTAGGAGAGCTGTGCATGCGGTGATGACCTGGGATTTGGAATTTGGATAGTCTGGAACACCGCAGACATGTAGCCGAGAAGATCTCTTTTACGGATACTTTCACGGCAGATGTTCCCAGGATTTGGTCCGCCTCATCTCGACCCTGGCAACGCCTGTCAGACAACTCGAAACACCTAGAACAACGCTTTACAAGAACTCATTTGTCTGGCACACTGCATCACTGTGGAACTCAGTCCCAGGACATCTGTTTCTCCCTAATTACAACCTACAGCAGTTCATAAATCGTGTCAATCAACATCTTCCGTGTAGACGCCTTGGTTTAGTACTTGAACAAGCAAAGTCTTTAGTCAAGTGAATAGATGCGGGTTCTATTTACTTGAGCAAGTTACTTCCCCACTCTCGTTTTTTGACTGGCTTCATTAGAGTGGATGCGTATTGCGTATAGACAGGTTATTTTAGCCGAATGTAGTAAAGCATAATAGTAGGGTTTGAATGTTAAATATTTTTGAACTTAGCACATGCCGTTGCAATGACATGTCGTTGGACTGAAGAAATCACAATTAAATTTGTGCAGAAATATAGAGAACATCTGTGTTTATAGATATCTAAAATGTCACTACAAATAAAAACAAGTAGGGGAAGCGGCTATTAAAAACATCCAAGATAATATAGGAATTGAAGGTTTTGGGAAGAACGAAGTAAAAAACAAAATAAGAGTCTTGAGATCTACCATAGCCAGTTCAACCAATAAAGTGGAAGATGCACCGTGTGTTACTCTACGAGATATCCATGCTCGAATCCAACAACATTTTTATTTTTCAATTTCTTCCGATAAAATGTCTGATAATTCTCTATAAACACTCAAAATGCATTTTTGAATTACTTTTCGAACAACTTTTGCTGCAATTTCACCTACCAATTTGAAGTAGTCACTAATCACTCAATTTAACTTCAATCAGTAAAATGTGTGTAGACACTCACTTGCACGAAAATAAAATAATTTAAGACGCGTTTACACTATGCAAGTTTTGCCTGTACTAGTACTTGATTGCAAGTCTTTGATCAATGTAAACAGTGCTTCAAGTACTTGCTCAACTGTTTGTACTAGAAGAGTTAGTTTGCAAGTTAAGTTGACTAGCGGTTTACTTTTTATGCATGCCAGAACTTGTACAACAATAAATTTGACGTGTAAACTTATTTTCAAGTCATTGCAGCACTGCGGCAGTAGTTGAATAAGAAAATGGCGGGCGCCGAGTAGATGGTCGGACGAACATATCCTTTTTTTTCGAAATATATTTATGAAAAATATGAATGCTGTGGAAGTGTTTAATATAAAAAATAAAATGCTCGAGATGCCGCATATGAAAAAATGTTACAGGAATTTGATATTTTTCTTTGTAATAGAATACCTAATTAATAATAGTAATTAATAATATATAAAATATTCACACGAAAACTAACAATTTCGGAATTTTCCATTGTATGAAATGTAATGTTTAATAAAAATAAACTATTGCTTCTGACGAAACTCTTGCACAAAAGCTTGTGTAGTGTAAACATACAGTTTTAAAGATTTCGTATTAAAGGTACCTACTTGCGATCAGTTACACATACAAGCAAACTTACAAAATGTAAACTGACGTTAGTACTTGCTCAAGCTACTTGCACCGTGTAAATTAGGCTTAAGTCGAAGAAAATATGTAAAGCATTTCAGACTTTTGTTATACACTATATATAAGACACTGCTTCAGGACATATATGTTAGTTTTGGGAATTCATGGTGAACGTTCAGGGACCGGGTAGTTTTCTCCCCGAGGAAGATTCCGACGTCCAGCTGGGGGTTTGAGCCCCGTGCAAGCATCAGATTTTTATGTTTGTGATCGTCCAGCCGGTGGTGTTTGAACCTTAAAACAAGCCGTGCATGTAACAGTCTGAGCCTCTAGGAGTACATACTCGCCATACTGGAGGCTCTAAAAATAGTACCTCTATCGATCAGGTGTAACTTATCTGGGATGGGTCGCCCCAGCTCTAACTAAGCCGGATAGAGGTCTTTTCAGTCTGAATTTTCTCACGAAAGAGGCCAATAAAGAGTTTACTGCTACTACTATAACCTTTAATCTCACTCTGTAGACCTTCTTCCGATATACGTAACAAAAATATGTTAAATTAACTTATCCTGTGCCGAGAAGAACATACCGCCGATCTTCTCGGCCCTGGGTCTTGGGTTAGCTATATAGTACCTATATTGTGGTTGACTTTCTTTTTTCCTATAAATTGTATTTATTTAATGTGAATAATCACTTTGTTCTTTCCTTAATTTTCTTCTTTGAATCATATGGTGAGCTTAAAGTAGCTTGCGTAGCTTTTTTCTCTTTCATCAGAATTTTTGGGTCGAGTGGAAGAAGAATTCATGAAGAGAAATAAACTTTAAATATATGTATTATTTTACCTGAGTAAACTAAAAAATGCAATTATAGAGAGATTTATTATTGAAAACTCCGGAAATTTCCTTTAAGAAATAAACAAAAATTAGGGTCAATTATTGTACCTTGTTATGCGTTTCTCAACTACTAATTCAATATTAGACCCTTACTATCTAGCTATAAATGACACTAACTTTAATTTCTAAGCAACTTCTAGAAAAATGCATTGATATTATGAAAAGAGTATGTTCGGTTATTGACATAATGTTATCATAAATCGTCAGGGGGGTAAGGGATTAAGTGTTATGGTTTGTGTGGCCCACAGAATGGTTCATACCCGCACAGTCTGTGCACCATTCCGTGCGAGCTGGTCAGCGGCTTCGTTGCCTTCCACACTCTCGTACCCTGGTACCCACATTAGGGTAAGTCTGTTTCTATTTGTCACTTAATCTGCAGCCATCCGATAATCCCACACTAGCCGGGAGTTGATTCTGCTTTTAAGGCTGCTTGACTATCTGAAAGGATATAGATCTTTGCACCTCTTAGGTCTATTTTTTGGCACATTCAGAGATGGCTATATTGATCTTAGAGTATATCTTTAGTATATAGTCTAAGATATTGATACCATTTAGTTCTGCTTGAAAGATTGTGGTCGTGTTTCCTAAAGATGCAGAGATTCGACATCTTCAAAGGAGCGATCAAAATAGAATTTTGTTTCCATTGTATCAATTGGTTTGTTCATCGCCTCTATCTGGATGTCCTTCAGAATTTTAAGGTGACCAGTCAGGCTTCCTGATAGTTCTTTACAGGTGTGGATTCCAGGTTTATTTCTGGTCAAGAACGACGCCAAGATACTTAACCTCTTTTGAAAACTCTACCATTGGCTATCCCAAAGTGGGTGCATTAAGGTTCAGCTTCCTTCTTTTTGTGAATGGGTTCACTACGGTTTTACTTGAGTTGACATTTAGTCTTTCATATGTACACCATGTGCTGACAAAGTCGAGTGCACTTTGCATACGTTCTGAGAGAACGTTGTCATGCCTGCCTCTTATTATTATAACTAGGTCATCTGCGTAACCTTGGTCATCAAAGCCTGCTACAGTTAGTCTTACCAGTAGATCGTCAACAACCAGGTACCAAAGCATGGGCGATAGGACCCGTCCTTGGTAGCATCCCTTTATTACTTTGACTATGACGGCTGTTCCTCCAAGGGTCGCGGTGACTTCACGGCTGTTTAGCACGGATTTTATCCATTTTGTAGTGGTTTGTTCCACTCTTCTGCGGGTTGCGGCGCTCTGAATGGATTCCTATGTGGTGTTGTCAAATGCACCCTCTATGTCTAGAAATGCACACAGAGTCACTTCTTTTTCAGCCAGTTCCTTCTCTATATCGCGGACGAGATTTTGAAGAGCATGGGCGGTAGATTTCCATGGTTGGTATACGAATTGTTTTGCATACAGTGGATCATTAGAAAGGAACTTGCTTCTGACGTGCCTATCGATAACCTTTTCCATCGTTTTAAGAAGGAAGGAGGTTAAGCTAATGGGGCGGTAAGACTTTGGTTCCTCTTGTGATCGTCGCCCTGTTTTCGGTATGAACGCTACCTTAACTTTCCTCCAGTTTTTGGGAATGTAGCCCAATGTAAAGCTGGCTGTGAAGATTGATTGAATGTGTGATAGTAGGTGCTCTATACCTTGTTGTAATAATGCTGGAAAGATTTCATCTACTTCCGGAGATTTATAGGGTTTGAAGCTTTGTATCGACCATCTGATTGTGTTGTTTTAAAGGTTTTGTTGGCTAGAACTTTCACCCTTTTTGTAGGCCGCTGAGCGGTTTAAATGGGCTGATCTTCTTGCGCCAACTCTTCTTTGGCAATTATGCTTGACCCGGGAAAGTGCGTTTCTAGAAGAATCCTTAGACTTTCTTCAGGTGTCTCAGCATAAGTGTCTTGTGCTCTATTCCTTAGTAGACATATTTCATTTGAGTGCTCCTCGGATAGACGAGTGGACGGTGCTAATTCATCTATCCCTTCACAAAAGGACCTAAAAGTTTTCCTTTTGGATCTTCAAAGCTCTTTGTTATACTCGAATATAAATTTATGATATTTATCCCAATTCCCTAGTTTTTTTGGCGTCATTGAAGGAAAGCCTTCGGCTTAGTCTTTAGCCTGTTTATTGTATTGTTCCACCATGGCACATCCCTTTGGTTTGCTACCTGTTTCACAAGACAGCTTTTTTGTAAGAGCCTATTATAGCACTTTCACACAGTTAAAACCAATAGCGGTTCGTCATCAAGCTCCGACTTTAGCTGCTCTTTGCAGGCAATAAAATCGGTAAGTCTGGGCACTGGGTTGATAATAATTTTAGTATTTTCAACGGATATGTCGAAGCGGTTGTGCATGAAATCGGACATGGAGTGAGTTTCCGAGACGTGCCAGTTGGTTATGAAGTTTGTTATAAATGGGGTAGTTAGCGTTATATCTAAAACTTCTTTTCTTACCGCATTTTTATAAAAGTCTGTTTTTTACCATCATTAATAAAGCCTAAGTTTTTAGAAGACACATATTCAAAAAGATGCTCACATTTCTTATTGATGTTTGTGCTGCCCTATATGTGGTGTGCATTCGCGTCGCAGCCCAAAACTTCTAAATAAAGATATTGGGGATAAATTCGTTCTTCTTTTAATAATAGAATACTATCTCAAAGTTACGTTTTATTACTAGCTTTCATAAAATAATTATACACCTTATAGTAATTGGGAAGCAGAAAAATTTGTTTTACATAGAAACCCAAGGTGGATTTTCAATAATTATCCAACTATCAAATAACTGTAAACAGAACACGGTCTAAGCATCAAATGAAGAAGTATGAAAAATTTGCTTATGTAAGCGAAAAAAAGTAAAACAAGTAGATATCCTATGGTATAAGATACCTTAAACAAACACCATAAGATATCTTAACTGCGAGATACAGCGCCTGGTAGAATGAAGGCCTTTGCAAAGGGGGAAACATGAGGCTAGTGGAAGGACCATGTATTAGTCAAAATTTGGGGCGTCAAATAATTTCATGAGACTTAGCGCTTTCACAGAAACATGGGGGCTGGCACATGGAACGTTTTAAAGGTAAACATTATTAGCCAGAAAAACTTGCACTTAGACCCTTTAGAAGTTACCCTCTTCAATTATTGTCTGCTGTGGCTGCGTTTTTTTTTTGCTTTATATTACCTCATTTAACACTAGATGAATGCTTTGTTCCAGTATAATTTAAACTAATTACATTCTTGTAGTGAAACCCTTTAGCTAGTATTTGTAAAGCTTTTGTGCTCATTAACAATACCGATGCTTCTAAGTGTACACTTTGTAAGGACCACAAAGCGATATATACAGGGAACAATGTAATTACGTGGGAAGAGATAACGCCAATTCATTTAAATGGAATGTGATTATACTGTTAGCAGATGCCAGAGACGGCACTGTTACGCTGTCACTTCAATGTTGAAATCAACAAATGAAATTAAAGCTTTTCCTTAGACCCGTTTTTATTACAGTATTTGCGTATATTTCAGCAATAATATCCACGATTAAGCAGACCTATTATTGATGATCGATCATCCTTTGATGTGTATCGCTAAGTTATGGGCGATTTGCGATTATGGTGTATTTTCTATTGCGATTATGGTGTATTGTCTATAGTAATTTGTGTGCTAAATTCTTTTACTTCGTCAATCATTTCTACCAATAAAATTGTAGTTTCTTAGTGATTATCGATTTTTAACCGCTTTTATTCAATCTCTATCTAGTTTGATCTACACGCAAGCACTAATAAACATTCACAAATATCCACAAACAGAGGCAAAACCTACTGTTTTACTAAAAGTGGAGAGGCGAGGTTTTAGATCATTAAAAAACGTATTACTACGACTCGCGTAACGAAACATGAAAGAGATACTGTTATTTTATTTTTCAGTATACATGATCCATACATTTGAGATTCAGCAAATAATGACGCCAATATGTTGTTACATGAATATAATAATGATAATGGACTTTTAAGAAATTATTTTCGATAAGATGATTTTGTTGTGGATCGGGGTTATATGGAGTCAGAAAAATGTCTTCGAAATGTTGGTATACAAGTAGAAATACCTGCTCATCTTGGTGGTAGAAGTCAGTTAACAACTCTAGAGGTAAATTCATCCCAACAGACTCGTTACTAAATGTCGATGGATTCTAGAGTCTCGAAAAGGACACAATAAAATGATTTTTAAATTATTTCCTGATCGACTTCCAAATGTAAATATTCAACACCTTCGAGATTACCTAAGTATCGTCTGCGCAATAATAAATAAATATCTTTCTACCATTCACATGCAAGACGTAACAGAATATTTAGCTCGAGAGATGCTTTTGAAGTCTTAAGAAATAAACATGGTACATAATAGGATGCAAGCGGAAAGATTGCTTAAGCGACATGGTGTTTGGGAACCCCTCAACGAAGACTTATTTCGGAATTTTCCTCTTTTAGGTCTTAATGAATTGAAGGATTTAAATTTTGGTATTTTTTAATTAAGTTTATCTCCGTCATATATTCCAGATAACAATCAAGACGACACAAATATTATTCGACAGATTTCGACTTTCTGGGAGTTCGAATTTGATCGCGTCACCTTAATAGTGTAAGATTTCATAATAATGCGAGACAATTTATCCTGGTACTATTGTACTTGTCTTTCGGGTTCGAGAACTGTTGGAATATGTTGTCACGTAACAACTGTAGTGTGGTTTTTAGAATATTCCCTTCTCAGCCAATCATACAGTTTCCTAGATTTGTGATTTTTGACCACGTACAAGATGCGAGGAACATTCATAGAGACAATTTAAACTTACCAGTTATTATTGAGTAGAGTTGTATTTTTATTTATAGTAGCAAGAATGTCAGTTTTTGTTAATTCTTCAAAAACAGTTAAAGATAGGCATAGGATATTATGCATGAAAAAATATTTAGATTTTGACGGAGTATCAAAATAGTTATTTATACTATAAGGGATGTAAGTGACATTTACTAGACGATTTTGTGCCCGAGCGATAGCGGGGGCTGACAATATAGTTCGAGACTATTAAATATACTTACATCCCGTGGAGTATATAAGATTTTTTCTCCTCACTGCAGAATTTATTCTCGGATTTTTATTAATTTAATTTGATACTTTTCGCATGAAATTATGAACACAGCTCTGGCCGTTTTCTATAGCGTCATAAACATTTTTATTTTATCAATAACTTCAAGCTGACAGCATAGACAAAGAAAAACGCTTTTTGCTTTCTCTATGGCTGACAGTTTATTATTAAAAATTGTGAAAAATTGAAATTATTGATTTGTATAATAGCCAAATGGATATAGAAGAATCATCAAATATCGCTTGTCTGTCGCTGCTGCCAGAAAAATCGAGGAAGAGGTATGAAGCAACGTATCAATACTTCAAGAAATGGTGCCAAACAAGGACTGCTACTGTAGTTTCAGAAATCGTGCTTCAAGAGTAACAGAAAACTTGGTTAGAGATGGAGAATTTATGGAGTCAGAACATTCCATTCAAATTGAGAAAAAAACGAGAAAACATTTATCCAAATTTTCTAAATAACGTTCATAATTGTAATAATTGTTCTATTAATATTCATTTCACTTAATATTACTCCATTTTTATAAGTATATCATTGTTAGCTTGACGTTGTTGATGAAATAAAAAATTAAAGGTATCTCCTATGATTGTAGTTTAAACTTAATGAATACAGGGTGACATACGTTTTTACCATCCAAGTGTGGTAAGTTGACTTACAACCCGTCGTCAAGGGCAATCGATTCCTTTTTGGTAATTCTCACTTACGTCTTTCAAAACAGTGAGGGGAAAAAATTCATTAATATATAGGGTGTCCCATTTTTAGCAAAGTTTGGCAAGAAATGGCAACACTGCAATATCGAAAATCTTTTAAGGAGATGGGCATCTTCAAACCAATCAACTTTCGTATTAAAAGTTTTCTTCTGGTTCTCATTGTTTATGGGCTCTTGAATATATACGGACTTATAGGAGATATAATTGTTAAATATCCTGTCTCTCGAAAGAAAATTAAGTTGGGCCCATCAGAATTTTTTATCAGAAATTCAAGGTCTACTGCATATCCAAAGTTCATTGAGTTTGACAGAAAACCAAAACCCTATGAGAGGTGTGAGAGGTTCTTTGCACTCCTTTTTTTAATTGCTGAATTCGCATTTTAGTACCGCACTTTTAAAAGAATTTCCATAGATATAGGATCATATACTGTAATATAATCTGACAAACTCCAATCTAGTATGTTCGGAATATACATTTTGGATGACATGTGGCTTTTATTGCAATTATAATTTTGTGGTGATGTAAACGTGTAATATGGCTCTGCTGCATATTTCTTCTGCACGTTCATAAAATTTGCAACTTTCAACTCCCTCAGCGTTATTATTTGTTTTAATTATATCCTAATTCAACTTTATTTCACGCGACGCATTTCCAGGTATACAGAATCAGAAACAATGTGTAAAGTTTTTACGTTATTATGTGTTTTGTGTTAAAAGTTCCTGGAATTAATATTCATAAAGAGAAATATTGAAATTTTGAATTTTCTGACGCTAAATAGCTCGTATATACTCTGATTAGGTTTAGGAAGCAACTAAAAAGTCGACATTTCGTCAGGAGGCTTCCTGGCGATATTGATTTGAGAATATTTTCTGACAGCCGCTTTCAAGTGCGGGAAGGCTGGTAAACTGATGAAGTTTAATGAAACCATGATGAAAAAAGTGTGAGGCTAAGATGAGAATGATATATCTAGTCAGAAATATCTAGCGGTCAATCAGGAAATAGCTTTGAGGTCAATCTGGTAGGAATAAAAGAAAAAAGACAATAATGATGAGGGAAGTTATTATACAGGTTTCATGATTTTAAAAGAAGAAGTAGTTATAATACTAATAAGACAAGCAGTTTACAAACTGAGACAATCATTGAGAAAATGCAATGAAAATTAATTTATTATAGCGATCTGCAAATAATTATTGAACCGAAATGTAAGTAACTATTGGTTATACGTTGTAATATCTGTTAAGAGTTGCAATATAATAGATAATAGAAGCTCACAAGGAAACTTTAACAAACACACGAAAAAAAGACGAAACTGAAGAAGTAGTGTTTAGATATACAAGATGATACTGATTTTGTCGATGGCATTTTAAATGAGGAACACAGTCTTAAAGTTGAGAACAGCTTCATACAGGACAAATATAGCAATATAAAAAAGTCCTTATTCAACTTAAAGAATAAGAATAAATTCCTGGCATCGGTGTGTGTCATTGACATTTGCGATAGTGTAGAAGAAACATCGAAGTAAGGCGATATTATAAAAGAGATGTTTGCCAACGTCGAGCAATGGCTAGGAAGTTGCCAACAAGGCTAATATTTACCACAAAAGGTTGCTGCTATGTCAAGGACATATCTGGAATATAAAACGTTTCTCTCAATTACTAAAGTCATTGTATAAGGAAAACGTTTCCTTATACAATGCTTAAATTATGAAACTATGTTCGCAAATATCAATACCAAGTCACGATGTTCTGTTTCCCGCAAACCTAGGTGAGGAAAATCGATATGTATAAAAACTAAATTTGGGTTTTATTACATTTTGTTG
>MU182053.1:392849-408395 GCA_016904865.1 Pissodes strobi
AGCCGAATATTTGGCCGAATGTATTCAGCCGCCGAAAATGACCGAACTGCAGCGAAGTCGAAGGCGTGGCTCGTCTGGGGCGAGATAGCGACATGCCAGACAAAACAATTATGTTACTTCTTAAGACGTTAATATCTCATTTAGTTATTATTAGTACTATAAGTTTTTTTCTAGGTAAATAATAATCAATTATATACCTAATACGATTATTACTTAATGTAGTTACTTTCTAATTACATTACAAATGTAATAAAAAATAATTTAACGATTTTTGGTAAAAGTTGGTTTACTTTTTGAAGTTGCAGTAAGTATCAACACTGTCTATAAAGCATAAAACAAAATATGAGAACAGAAATTGCAATTTATATACCTGCTGTTAATAAAATAAAAATAAAATGAGGAAAAGATCACCTTCGGCTTCGGCTTCGGCTTTGGCCGAAGAATATGGCAAGAGCGGAACAATCGGCTTCGGCTTCTGCTTCGGCCAAAATTTGACCTTCGGTCATTACCTGCAATTGGCAAGTATATGGCCCTGCGCTCGCTGCGCTCGCTTCGCTCGTTCCGTGGCTCAAGAAAAAGGAAACTAACCAAGTGCTAACCCAAGCTATACCCAAGAAAAACCCAAAAATCAAGAAAAAAACTGTTTACTTAAAAAAAAACCAAACCCGACGGGATCTGAACCCGGCTCGCCGAAGTGAAGGCTAACCATGCAGACCCCTTGACCATCTACTGACTTGCAAACAACTGGTTGCATCGCGAAGACATGCGTCACCTCACGTAGCTAGCCAATCACGCGCCTCTCAGTCATAAAAATTGACTTGTACTTAATCATACCCCCAAATTTTAATGATTTGTACCTACTATGTTTTCATTTGTACATAAACCTTAATATCAACTACTGGTCTATCTATGTAATGGTTTCTTACTAAAAACGGGATTTGGTGCTTTAAATTTCTTCATTTTGGCATTATTGAAATATCTGAGTTCAATTTTAAAAACACTTTAACGTTAACCTAAATTTAAATTTCAATTAAAATTTTTCAGAATCATCAGCAGCAGAGGAGTAAAATTGTAAGTACCATAACTGTTTGATATTTATTATGATTGCTTGCTTAGCAGTTAAATATTTCAACTATTAATTAAATTTTTACATTTAACTCAAATATACAAGAATTTTACCTTGAGAAAATAATAATTAATTAAGTATTCATTTAAATCTCCGCTCTGAAAAGAATGTTTAGCATGTTAAGAAAGTAATTTCTCAACAGAAACACTCAATTCAACACTTGTCAATCGGGAGATATTAAAGACTTATAAATATGAGTAAATAAGCTTAAGTTTGATCACACGAGACATAGATTGTGAGTACACTTTGTGTTTTTTTCGATTCAAACGTTCTAATAATAACCATATCTCGTATGAGAAACGATATTTATTTATTTTTATTTATTTATTTATTTATTTACGGGATGTCCCCATTAACAAAATTACAACAAAATTAATACAAAATCAATAACCTAACCATAACAATCAGAAAATCATATACTTTAGGTAATTAAGTAAACAAAACTTGCCCAATTATACACAATATACTTATAAATAAAATAACAAATTAAATAAGTCCCATGAATCTACATTCACAATAAATTAAGAACCTACATAGAAGTAACTACCATACAAGATGACAATATATATGTTAAGAAAAATTTAAAATATTAGAGAAACCTTTGAAGATATGCAGATTTATCGATTTTCAATAATCTCAGTCAGACACCGCTTAAACACTAAAGAACTTATATCTATTATATCATAATGGCAATTATTGATACTGCTGGAAACTCATTTTCCAGCAGGTGAAACCGTGAAACCTATTTATAGGCAAATATTTACTATAGTTTTTGTGGTGTTGCTTTATTAGATATAGTGGCATCTCTCTGAGAAATCTGGTATTGCATCTAAAATTTACAAGACTTAATAATTCAGGACAATCAATACTACCATTAAGAAGTTAATAAAGAAAAAGTAAAAATAACTTAATTAAAACCATGTTCCATAATCCTCAAGAGAAATCATATCCAACCCTGCCCGAAGTTCTGCTATGGACAAATTTTGCAAATTCTGTCTCCAAGCACAGATTCTGAGAAACCTATCTTGAACTCTTTCAAGACTGTGAATGTGGTTGAAATAATAGAGGGACCATACTATCGAAGAATAAAACCAGATACTACGAACAAGAGTCAGGTACAGGGTACAGAACTCTAAATGCAAATACAGAAAATTCTCGAGAGTTCCTGGAAATAAAACCAAGAACATGAAAGGCCTTATTTGAAATATTCTTAATGTGGGGAATGAATGTCAGTGAGCTGTCAAACAGCTCACCCAAATCCATAATTTCAGTCACCCTCGAAAGAACCTTTGCATCAATATAATAATAATAATAATAATAATAATAATATAGTTTATTTGTAGTAATAAGTACAAGAATTTTTTTTTCTTATTATAGTGCACTATAAAACTACTACAAAATGGGGTCAAAAGGCAGTGACACTGATACTAATTTTGACCCCAATACTAACCTAAAAGAACATGCTATTTAAAAACTAAAGTATTAGGTAAGAGAATTGTGCATATAGACGAGTGGTAATGAAAAAAATATACATATTATATATATATAAAATAAATACAATTATAATGAGGGGCACTGCGTAAACAACCTTTTTACTGCGCTAATAAATTGACAAAAAAAAAGTAATGGCTAGTTGCAAAGTATTAGTTTTGATGGGAGAGGAGATATTTATACCGGTTTCGGAAATCAGTCATTTTTAAGCTCTTAAGTTCAGTCGGGACATTATTGTAAATCCAATAAACATTAAATGTAAAACATCTTTCATACAATGCAGTTTTATGAGTGGGTGGGGATAACAAGCCACGAAATCGAACATTCAAGGTATGAACATCTGACCGGAATCTTATTTTATTATAAAGGTACGAGGGAAACTTAAGCAGTAATAATGAATGGTATAGGCATGCTGCATGCAAACGCCTTCTCGAATTCACATTTAGCCAGTTAGCAGCTACAAGCTTATGAGAGACAGGTTCGAATTTTCTAATACCATAAATATAACGTAGGCACGATTTTTGAACCTTTTGGATACGTTTGGCATCGTTTTTAGTAATGCAAGGCCCATATACCACATCACAGAAATTGAAATGGCTAAGAACTAACGCATCGGTAAGATTTATTTTTAACTTCTCCGATAAGACATGTCGATGTGGATACAACATTTTTAGATTAGCATATGCTTTTGCCATGCTCTTATTAACATGTGCAGAAAATCGCAAATCCGTATCCAACTCTAGGCCCAAATTTCGAGCTGTTTCAGTACATTTTAGGTCAACATTATCTATTGAGATTTTAATACTGTTAGAAATAACTTTTTTACTTTTACCAAAGATAAGAACCTGCGACTTACTTGGATTTATTGACAATTGGTGTTCTTCAGAATACCTCACCAAAGTATTTAAGTCCTCATTAATGAGGACGTTGGCATTCTGCCATTCGGTCGGCGAGAAAGAATGTAGTAGCTGGCTGTCATTAGCATATAAGTACGAAGAACAATGTTTTAAACAACCTGTAATATTAAAACTGTAAATACAGAAAAGTAGTGATCCCAATACGGAACCCTGGGGCACCCCACAATGAATATTTCCCATATTGGAAGTCCCAATGTTCGTTTCCACATACTGTAACCGACCAGAGAGGTAGCTCTTAATCATCTCAATTGATCCCTCTGAGAATCCAACGTGATGTAAAATTGAAAATAAAATCTCGTGATTAATTTTGTCAAACGCTTTAGAATAGTCCAACAGTATTAAAGCAGAACACCTGCCATCATCAGTTGCTCTTATGACGTCATCCACGACGTCAAGGAGGCAAGTCGCACAGCTATAACCTCATCTAAAGCCTGACTGTCGCTGTGGCAAAATATTGAAAGTATTGATATGATCTCTTATTTGTCCTGCCAAAATTTTCTCCATGACTTTAGATAACGGTGATAAAATCGAAATAGGACGCAAATCACTATAGCCACTCGCCTCCTTGTATTATATATATGAACAAGAAAAGGTATAATATGGGGACAGCACAGTATCAACATGTCAATATTCAATAAATCTTGACCAATGGCTTTAGATTTAATTTCCATCAAATAATTATAAACAATGTGCTCGTCCACCAATGAAAATGATAAACTAGTTTCAAAGTTTGATTTTAATGACGATAAATAAAAGTCGATCACCCTCTGATCAGGAACGGTATGTGTCGAGAATTGTAAAAAATAATTGTTTATCTCGTTAGGTTTATTCAAATTCGCAGGCAAAACACTATTAGATTTCTTACTATAAACACCAAGGTTCGCAAATTCCTTCCACAGCGCTCGGCCATCATTTCTATATTTGACAACACAAAATTCCATATAAGCCTTTTTTTCTCTATTTATGGCATTAGTGGTTTCATTTTTAATCTGTTTATAATAATCCCAGTGATTTGCCAGTTTAGTTTTCTTGAACTTGTTAAATGCTTTATTCTTTAGTGATACAAGCTTTTTTATGGGGTCCGTAAACCAAGGAGGGTTAGCTTTTTTTCTCTTAAACTCTCTAACCGGGGCAATAAAGTCAAATAAATCCAAAATTAATTTAGTTAAATAAGTCACCTTCGTATTAACATCCATTAAATTTACAATATATTGAAATGGAGTATTTACCAGCAATTCATTAAAATGATCCTTATCTATCCGTCTTAAATTTCGGGATTTAAAAGTTGTACAAGAGAGTTTGGTCTCATTCGTTGCATATTGACAACAAACTAACAAATGATCAGATATATTATAAACATTTTCAGTGCAAGAAATACAACTCACGCCGATAGGGACAATTATGACATCCAATAACGAAGACTTATTTTTTGTTACCCTTGTGGGTGTATTTATAATTTGTTTTAAATTAAAACAATTTAAAGAATTTTCAAATTTTATGACAGTTTGATTATCAATATTCAACATATCGATGTTGATATCCCCACCACACAAAATGTCAGAACACACTGGTAAAAAATCAGATATCGAGTCTTCGAACGATTCCAAAAAATGTTTTAAATTTCCCGTAGGTGGTCTGTAAATAGAGCCGAATATGTAGGTTTTGTTGTTTATTATAATCTTTAACCAAATTTCCTCTAAAAAGTCCGTAATATTTCCCCTCAGATGGTCACATCTCAATTCAGATCTCAAATAAACAGCGACCCCACCACCCCTAGTGGATCTGTCCATACGAAAAAGCACATAGCCATCTATAGCAAGTAAATTGTCAACAATATTATTTGATAACCACGTCTCTGATAAACCTACCACATCAAACTTTCTTTGCATCAAGAACGTCTTAAATTCTGAAAAATTTTTAGTTAGTGACCGAATATTAAAATATGCAAATGAAAAGTGTTTCATCACGCAATGCCCTGTCTAAATTACTAAAATTAAACAAGAAAGAAGAGAAAAGTACACCAAAAAAAAGTGATAAGGGATGCACAAATTGATAATATGAGATATAAAAACTTAATTACAAAGTACGCTTATTTATACACAAGAAAGAAAAAATGTAAAATAAATAATAAAAATAGAGTTATTTGTAGTGTCTATAGAAAGACTCACTATTCATTGTCCAAGAGATTCGTAATATCTTCAGTGCATCTTATATACTGTCTTTTATCATTATATTTAGTAAAAATTTTTCCATCTCTGGTCCAAACATCAGCTGTTCCAAACTTCTCTTTGACAGACTGCAGTAGCTCGTAGCGGACTTTAGTCAGCTCCTCGACAAGGACCATTTTAGTACCCTTCAGTCTTTTCTTGCTGAAAAATACTACGTTGCACTGTTGAACTGAAGAAAATTCAACAATAACTGGCCGAGGCTTAGATGGATTTTGTGATTTGGAGCCTATACGGTAACAATGTTCTATGGAGATACCTTGCACTTGGACATTGGTTTGAATAACTTGTTGACCTTTTACATTTAAATTTTCGGTTGAGCTCTCAGGAAGTCCATATAACCTTAATTGACGTAATTTACTGCCTTGCTCCAACTCATCAACTTTCTTGAATAAATTTTCATTCTCAATTACCAGCTCAGAAATTTTTCCTTCCAGTATTTTTATATGCTCGGTAAGTTTACTGGTTACCAAATCGGCGATTTTATTTGCGAAAGAATTCATGAACGCAGCATCATTGAAACATTCCTGAATAACGCTTTTTATTTCACTTCTCGTTTGCTTGGTATTTACCATATTGAAGACAAGATGTTATAATTTTCACACAAGGCACAGCAAGTCTAAATAAAAACCCTTGAATTATGTGGGATTTAACCACCCTTAAGCCACTATCCACTTTTTAATATTTAAATTCACATATAAATACTGAAAACAGACTTTAACTGCGGAGCCACTCGTAAACAACCTACTCGACACGACACATGAGCAATAATATGATAGTCAAATGCAAAAACAGTTTTAGATTTAGCAAAGGAAACAACAACAAATCTTTATTAAGATGCAAGCCATTAGATAGAGACCGAGTTATACAGTGAATTAAGGTCCTCCTGGATCCTAAGACAATCAGATAAGTTTGAAATTCTTAAGTATAGTTTCATATCATCGGCAAATAACAAAAATAGGCAAATTTAATTATTCCATAAATATCATTAATAAACAAGTTGAAAAGAAGAGGACCCACATGGAGACCTTGCGGGACCCCTGATGTGACCAAAATTGGAATTGAGATTGAACCCCTAATATAGACAAACTGAACTCTCTTGCTTAGATAACTTTCTAGTCAAGAAAGAAGCCACTCAGAGAAACCATAACACTTCAACTTAAAAATAAGTAAGGAGTGAATGACAGTGTCAAAGGTCTTCGAGTAATCGAAGTAGATGGAGTCCACCTGATATACATCCCCGAAGGCCTCGACAATGTAGTTATGATAGTAATAGATGGAAGCCCATTAATAAATTTGATAATTAGGTCAGACTCACCTCTTTGCTCTCGATATATAGAGTAATCCAAATTATAATCGGAAAACATTAGCTGCGCATTTCGTAGTTAAAAATAAGTTAGAAAGTTCATGTAAGTTAGTGTCCGAAAAGACCCTATTTCGGGTATACAGGGCATTAAAATGTTTGGAGAGCAATAGTTATTGCCAATTTTTTTTTATTAATTTTTAAATTTCGCTTTTAAACTTGGCAGGTGTCATAATCACTTAAAACAAGTTTATGGCACTGTTTAACATATTTTTGCTTTAACAATGGCGACCGTGAGAGTGCTTTAAATAATTTTTATAACGAAAATTATGGCACGCCACTGTTTTCTCATAATTTTAGTAGCATATTCCAATGTATTAGGTATAACTGAACAAAAGGTGACTCTTTGGTTTTTCACTAAAATGAACCGTTTTCAAGAAAACATTTTCTTCCGTTTTAATGTTTTGCGTACTATTTAAGGCTACTGAAACTGAATT
Organism: Pissodes strobi; assembly: GCA_016904865.1. Classification (NCBI taxonomy): domain Eukaryota; kingdom Metazoa; phylum Arthropoda; class Insecta; order Coleoptera; family Curculionidae; genus Pissodes; species Pissodes strobi. The sequence goes on from MU182053.1 coordinate 400,409, forward strand.
AAGTACAAAGTGTCTCAACAATAGAGTAAGGTAAACATTTGCTTAACTGATACTGTTTGTATCAAAATGCTACCCGCTATAGAGTGAGGCAGCAACACATATTTAAAAAAAATTCGAAATCGCAATGTAGAGCAGCAAAAAGTAACATTTTTATATTTTATTTTGTGCTCCATGTCTTAATATAAATATTTTTTATCATAGAAAATATGACTTGAAATATCACAGTGTTTGAGGTATTCTTATTTATTGAGAAAAATCATTTTCAATGTGCTGAAAAACGGGCCGGGTTTTTCGTCACTTCAGAAACGCACACTACCATATTTGGCACGGGTGCTTTAATATTTAGCCTGCACAATATTCGTATTTTTGTTCTTCAATGTCTTTATTATGAACATCCAATTTCGCAAATATTCCAACTAGGGGATTTCATTTTTTAAATGGCACACCCGTATATCGTTGTTTTGTTTCATTCAGGATTAAAAAACTTCTCATTTTTGTTAAATATGTCCTATACCTATCTTCATTAGTTATCTGTTTCAAAAGCCTTAAGTATTAGCGTTGACTGATTAGCCATACATTAAAATGGATAATATTTTCAACAGTCAGCTTTTGTTTGAATTTAATTTGTACATTTGTATATTCTAATCAAATTTGCGATAAGCAATGGCGAACCACAATTATTATTATTAACATTATTTAAAACATTCTTACGGTCACCATTGGTAAACAAGCATGATGCTTTTTTAAATTAACGATTTCAAGTAACTCATTTTTAAGAATTACTCCTTCATACGGTATTCGTTTTGAAGAAAGCCATATATCATATTCTCCAAGAAAAAGTTAGTACTTTTTTAAGTTTCGTGGAGTACCACTCCATAGCGTTATGCATAGCGATAACTGACTGAGGAGGGATAAAATCCAGCATTTGCTCAAGATATTATTCTAATATAAAGGTTATTATACGCAGGTGTATAAGTAATATTGGTTGTACGCAACCAAAAGCAAATGCTATGTAATAGCCGACATAAAGTTGTAAAATTGAACCTTTATCGGTTTCGTGGATGTTTTATTAATCATTTATTACTTTCTCTAATTTTGAACGGAACTTTAGTAATCAAATTATTATTAAATTGTAAATGTTTTTAATAAAAATGTAGGGTTTACTTAAAAGGAAAAAGTCTATGGTCTCTTTATTGCATGAGATAAAAACAATTTTTGAAAAACGAATAGAAATGTGATCAAAAAGGTAGCCTTGGAAAAATCAAGTAGAAAATAGCGCTTTCAAATTACCCTATTTTTTAATTAGGTATATCATCCTGAATATGTCGAGTGGAAAAACTTAAAAACTCGGAAGTTCAACTTTCAAGTAGAAAAACCTTTCTAAAATCGAAAAGTTTGTTGCTAAAGCGGTTTTGAAATTAGTTACAAAGTGGCCCAATTCAAACTTTGAGAATTTTTTTACGCTCGAATAAACCAATTTAGTATAAATTTGCATTTCGCATATCTACATATACAGAGACAGAATTGGGTGAGATTTGCGATTTTAAGCTTTAGTTCAATTTGAACTATGCTAGCTTCTTCCATCGCTAGCGTTGTAAATTTCTCCAATGCCGAACTAATTTACTCTTTATCTCTATCGTAAAAATAGATATGCGATGTAGGACCTTATTTTATATCTTTATTGTAATAAGGTTACCACATTTGCCTTTTCAATAGAATTATATTGAAATGGGGGCACTGTAGAAACTTGATGGCCGTGTCTGTCTAGAATTTCTAACATTTCTGGCTCTCTGGATGTCTGAATGATTTAGTTCAGTTTTGCATTCTTTTTTTAGGGAACCGAGGGGTAAATTTTGATTTGTGAGCAACACATGTTCTCATTTTAATAGAATATTTGCTGACCGATAAGCATTGAGCAATATTGTAAACTAGTTTTTCATTAAATAAAGAGCGCCGAGACTAATGTTTTAACCTAGGCTTTAAAGTATTGATTGATCTATTATTTTAAGTAATTCAAACGAAACCATTACCTAACTAATTAAGTAAACAATTAATAAAAACTACTACCGTCAAATTCCATATGGAGCTCCCAGTATCACTGACATTGTTTACTACAACACTACCCTTTTCTTCTTTCACCTATTGCAAATATATTCATGGTAATGAATCTATATGTCATATACCTTTAATGAAGAAACACCCTTCCATAATCAAATATACTGTTCTTACCTATTTGGCCCAGTACACCTACATTCATGAGACAGTCCCTCGGTAAGCAAAACCAATACCCTTACCCCTTTTAATCCAGTTAAACTACCTTTAGGCGGAGGTCCCTGTATAATACATCTATTACCCTTATCTTCTACCTTCTAATGTAATTTAGTTTATAAAAAAGCTCTTCTGTGACCACCTTGCTATTAGCTAATACAAGTAACTCTCAGAGGAAGCTTCCTCTATTCAAATCTACTACCCTATCTCGTTTTATTCAGGAGAAAATGCCCCTCTGTAACTAATTCCACTCACTGCATTCGCTTCTTTCCACTCAGTGAGTTGCCTTATTCTATTACTCGTACCTTTGTTGTACAATGGACAATTCCACCTTAAACATATCGCTTAAATATGAGTACGAAAATGCCAACTCCTAATAGCACCGTTATCTACTTTAGTTCCATTCCTCCCAGTAGCGAAAAATGAAAGTGATTTCAGATAAGATGCCAGAGGTAACTACATCACAACTTACCAGCAGGAAGGTCGTGCATATAAAAGAACTTGATGCTGTGACTACGGTAGAAGACATTAGGAACGCCATAGCCAACCAAATATCTGCGCAACGAGAGGTGATACAAACAAGAGCTCTGAGACCCCCATATGATGACAAACAGAACGTGACCGTTATACTTCCAGAGAAAGAGGCTGACAAACTGATTCAATTAAGACGACTTAAAATAGGCTGGATAAGTTGCAGAATCATAGAAAGGAGAAGAGAAGTAAGATGCTTCAAGTGTTGGGAATATGGGCACACAAAGGCATCCCGTAGAAGCACAGATAGAGAAAATGTATGCCTTAAATGTGGAAAAGAGGGACACAAAGTCTCGGACTGCAAAAATGACCCCTTCTGCATTTTGTGCAAAGTAGGAGGGCGTTAGTCCGCTAGTACAAAATGTCCACAAAAGAGAAGCAATAGTAATGTTACTCCCGACTCAAATTATAAAAGTTCTGCAAATTAACACCAACAGGAGTAGAGAGGCCCACGATATGGCCCTAGCTACAACGAAGGAAATGGTTGCAAAAATACTAGCAGTTAGTGAACCAAAGAGAAGTACTATACAGAACAGAAAGGATTGAATCTATGACTCTGAAATAGACGCCGCGCCGCTCTATTAATTTTGGATGCAAATATCATTCTAGAAAAACAGGGAAGTGGGCACGGTTTTTCATATACCATTACAACCAAGTTTGCAATCTTTGGATGTTATTCTTCACCCAACAGGGACGTCGCAGATTTGGAACTTACGCTAGAAGAAATAGCGGAGCATATGGAATCAAATAAAATAACAATAGTACTAGGGGACTTCAATGCGAAATCTACACAATGGCACATGAACACCGCCGACAGCAAGGGAAGGACTATGGTAGAGTGGATAGCCCAGCACGATTTGGTCATCTTAAACCAGGGCGATAAACCGACCTTCGAAATTCACCGATACGGGTCTGTATTAGATCTGCCCTGATCTTGCTATAAATATCTCGAAGTGGGAAGTAAATGACATCGAGAGCTTTAGCGAACATAAATAGCTTATCTTCTATATTCATGAAAAGCCCAAAGATATCCTGAAATATCCCTGCATAGAGCAGGGGTGGAACATAAAAAAGTTAGACATCCAAAAATTAGAAATAGCAACAAACAAAAATGTGCCAAGCAATTTTATCGAAACATCTGGTGAGTTTTCTGGAACGTTACGCAATATCTGCAATGATAGCATACTGAAAAAGAAACACTTCAATAGAAGTCGCCCGGTATACTGGTGGAGTGAGGAGATAGCTGTTCTTCGTAAAGATTGCATCAAAAAGAGACACACATACACCAGAAGTAAACAAAGAAACTCTTTACAGGAAAACTCACCTCTATGGGGTGATTACTGTATGGCAAAAAAAGAACTAAGAAACGCTATTAAAACGCCGATAAAAGCCTGTTGGAAAAGGCTATGCAACGATATTGACCGAGACATATGGGGTGATGGTTATAAGATCGCCATGAAAAGACTAAGTGGCTATTCTCTTAGGCAACAGATGACCATGGAAGCCAAGGAAAATATAGCCGATCACTTATTTCCTCATCACGAAAATATTGTCTTTAATCTTAGTGTAAATCCTGCCTTCGACACTTTCACCTTGGACGAGATAAAGACTTCCTGTCAAAACTTAAAAAATATCAAAGCCCCTGGACCAGGAAAGATACCCCCGTAAATCATAAAGTACGTCACATTACACAAGCCTGACTATGTTCTTGCCATATATAATGAGTTGGCGCAAAAAGGATGTTTCCCAAAAGAATGGAAAAGATCAAATCTAATCCTACTTAGAAAGGGTGATAAGCCACTGGAAAACCCAAGTTCATACAGACCTATCTGTCTCCTAGATGTGAGGGTAAACTGTACGAACATTTTATACTGAGTAGACTAAAAAGAGAAGTCGAGCGCACCGGAGGTCTGGCGGAAAGTCAGTACGGATTCAGAGAAGAAAGGCAGACCGTGGACGCCATCAAACAGGTTATTGGTAAAGCAGCGGAAGCTGCAGACTTCGCAGGTCAGCATAGGATGTTCTGTGTAGTTATAACCCTTGACGTTAAACACGCATTTAACAACGCCTCGTGGCAAATCATCCTGGAGCACTCAGAAATAGGGGAATAAATGAGGGTCTTATAAATATCGTGGCGTCATATCTTTCTGAGAGGGAAATAATCCAGCAGAGCATGAAACAAAAGCCCTAAAAATAAACAGTGGAGTCCCTCAGAGTTCGGTCTTAGGGCCAACACTGTGGAATGTGTTATATAATGACCTGCTACTCTTACATCAGCCAGTAGGAGTTAAGCTCATAGGTTTTGCCGATGACGTTGCTATGCTGGTGATTGCTCAAAGCGAGGAAACATTAATGAACTTTGCCAATACAGGACTGGAAAGGATTTCAATTTGGATGAACAGGAGAATACTACACCTGGCTCCCCAAAAAACAGAAGCAGTTATACTCACTAAGAAAAGAAAGATGCAGCAAGTAAGATTTAAAGTCATGGAAACAGTCGTTATACCCAGTCCGTCTATAAAATATCTTGGAGTGCACCTTGACACCAAACTCACCTTCAACGAACATCTTAAAAACACAATTAGTAAGGCAGAGAAGACACTGAAGGCCCTGAGTGCACTCATGCCAAACATAGGTGGTCCAAGAGCTTCAAAGAGAAAACTACTGACGAGCGTAGTACAATCGCAAATACTCTACGCAGCACCCATCTGGTGCACGGCAATGGAAAAAACCAAACTAAAGCAACGGTTGCTTAGTCTCCAGAGACTATATCTTATTAGAGTCTGCAGCGCCTACAGAAGCATCTCAACTGAAGCGGTCGGAGTCATCTCAGGGATACCGCCGATACACTTATTGGTAAAAGAAAACACTGCAAAATACAACGGAATGTCAAGGGTAGATGCTAGAAGGGACCTGATGGAGATCTGGCAGCATAACTAGGAGAACACAACGAAGGGGAGACGGACTTACTCCCTTATCCCGAACATAGGAGAGTGGTTGAACCAAAAGCATGGGGCGGTTGACTGTAAAGGTACGTTTCCTGTGAAGTGGCTGCCGCATGCGGTTGACGCTATGCGCCTGATGCATATGATCGACGCAAATTTAGTGTTTCCTCTGGCACGTCAATCGTGCGCGATGTTTGGTGTAAAAAGGTGGTTTTTGTACGATAAAATATAATTAACCTGACCTCTTCATATATTCGGCAACCTCTTTCCAGGCATTATCTTTTACCTTTTGGTTTTTGTAAAGAGGATTTGCTTAGCCAAATAAACAGGAATACTTTGATACCCATTCCACCAGTTTTTCGTCTTCTGCGAACGAAAATATCACTTTTGCGTTAATTATTGTATCAGCCATAACAGTCATAACTAAAATAAAATGTCAATCTAAACAATCTCACATGCTGTCTGTACGATCCTCCACTGTAGCTGCTACTCGACTGCTTCGGAAGAGGTGCTGACGCAACCACTGATGCTGAGATGCGTTAGACGCATGAAACGCATACCGGCGGACGCGCGAGAGAAAACGATTATATTTGAATTACATTAGTGCATAAGACTGCGTTTCACGCATTGCGTCAGCCGCTTCATAAGAAACGTACCTTTACTTGACCCAGGCACTATCCGGTCACGGTTGCTTCAGAAAATACCTCTTTGACAGAAGAATGGCGGAAAATCCAGCCTGTCCATAATGTTGTTGGATCGATGATGCAGCCCACACTTTACTCGAGTGCAAACAATGGGATGAGAACAGAAGATTCTTTGAAAGAGCTAGGGGTATGAACTTCAATTCTACCAATATGACGAGCCAGCTACTGACATCCGAAGAAACCTGGGAAAGTACATATAGAACAATTCGTGACATAATGGATAGAATGCTAGCTGGAGCAAGGGACAATATGTGAGAGTCTACGCACGCGGTGTTGAAGTAATGCGTGAGCGGTTTCCGGAATCGTATGTTGTAAAAGAGAGGGAAGGGTTTTAGTCCAATAAAACAGACACTACCCGGGTCTAAGATGATTATGATGATGACCAACTCGGGTGTCTAGATAGAGACGTCCTAATCCTCTCAATAAAGAAAAAGTAGCGAAAAATGTGGATTATTTGTTTATAGATGTTTGAATCTCATAAATTTAAGTCAAGATAGATATCAATTTTCTTTATTTATATTTATATAGTTGTATAAACAATACGGTCTCAACGCACTAGCGTTTGAAGAAATGAACTTATTTTTACAAATAAGATGGGATGTGAGCACCATAACGTAACTCAATTTTGAAAAATCCCTGCCCAATGAAATCAATACTTTAGCAGAATAATTATATTTACCGACGAGGCGTGCTTTACAAGATCTGGAATGACCAACCTATATAACGAATATGTTTATGTGGATGCAAACCCATATACATCATCTGCATCAGTTTAAATTAAATGTATGAGCAGGTATTATTGATGGCTGTGTTATCGGTCCTTAGGAGATTTCAGACATATTATATAGAAATACTTGCTTAAATTCCTTGCAAAATACGCTACCAATTCGCAGTGGCGGCTCGCGGCTCTGAAAAGTGGGGAAGAGCTACCGATATCGACAGAAGAAACAACGCCGCAGGCGAAAAATTTTTGGGGTCTACGCCCAAACTGCCAAAATTATTTAATAATTATTACCGGTATTTTTTAGGTAAAGCATCAAAAAATAAAATATATTCATATTGTATTAGCAACAAAATGATTTGTTGCTAATACAAATCGCATGTCCACGAAAAACACACTAAAACTAGAATAATAGAAAATATATCTTGTATAATACTATAATGGATCAACCGTAGAATGTAAATAAAAAATAATTCCAAGAATTCACGGCGGAATGTCCCCTAATAAACTCGCAATAAACGAAACAACTTGCTTTCGCGTTGGACGCGTTGATCTGAGAAGGGAAGTGCTACACGCCAGCTCTTCCAATCATTGCAAACCATACAAATGTACGGCCATTACGACGTCATCGTTGTCATGGCAACCAACCAGTTGCGCTTATACTTTTGATGACTCGACGGCTCTCGAGCCATACCTCTTCCTTAAAGGTCTACACAAATGATAATGAGATTGTCACTGCTATTAGCGCATACGCGAAAAGAAATAGACATATTCATGTGGGTTCACCTCTGTTCTATTCGATAGTGGAGTTAACGGGC
>MU182053.1:408795-445645 GCA_016904865.1 Pissodes strobi
TTCATGTGGGTTCACCTCTGTTCTATTCGATAGTGGAGTTAACGGGCAATGTGCAGGTGGCGTGATTCTTGTTCTTGTTTCATAAAGCATTGATTTTAATACATATTTGAAAATAATTGAATTATTAGTTATTAGGGGGGTAACGGGAAACAGATTATTCGTAAACTAAGAAAATTTTATCATTGAATCTTAAAATATATTATTTTACTGACGAATGAATTAATTGTATTTTTTTAAATTACATTTTCTTGAGGAAGTGGCACTTCCCCTACTTCCGCTGAATAGCCGCCACTGCCAATTCGTCTAGGAGAACTGCCTCTTTTATTTGGGCAGGAATTATGGTAAATACCTAATGGTGCACTACCTCATTGTCGTTACTGCCCGGCAATATCTGCATAACCAATAACCCAACGGGTGGATTGGGAGAGGAAAGATGACCACCACGTTTCATGGAGTTAAATATGTGCTATTTCTTTTTGTGGGGCGCGGGACGCTTTGAAAGCAGAAATTTACAAGACTCCTCTAAATACTCGAAATGATTTATTGGCGCAAGTACTTCAAAAAAATATATATATGGAATTGTAGAGTTGAATCCCTTAAAGAACATTTAACATGTCATTTTTAATTTATTCACCCTTCACTTCTACGATTTCATCCTTTACTCAAAGTATTGATCGCCAAAACAAGCTTCTAAATGGTCCAATTTATTATTTTAAAATAGATGTTTCGCTCTAAAAACTCCATTTGGATGGATAATTCGCACCAAACACATTACTTCGGGTGATTTGTCTGTAAAATATAATGAAGCTCGAGAAAATTGCTTGTTGGCAAAGCGGAAACTAAAACTACATAAGTGAAAAAGCTCCAACATTATTTTCCATATTTTTAATGTTATGTTTTTCGTTATCGTGTAGGAAATTAATCGACCAAGAAAATATCGTGTATATTTTATTTCGTTGTGTTCTGTAACTGACATTCTCGGCTTATTAACTGCTACCCAAGTCCTCCTTTTGATCGTATACGAAAATGATAGGGAGCTGTTTTGACAAATAAATGATAATTCCATTCCTTACAGGGGCCTGCCGAATAATTTGATGCCTCTTTGATATGTTGCTCTGTATTTCTGTCCAGTTGCTGTATCGGATGAACACTAATTATAAGCCAAGCAAATATAGTGAAAATATTACAAAAAGTAATCTCTCATTACCTGAGTAATGTTTTATATTGGCACCTTTTAACCCTAACAAATTCAGGAAGTTTCAAACTTTTTGATAAACGATGATTAGCCAGGCTAAAATGAATAGGCTCTACTTTTTAATGTCTATTTATAACTTGTTTATGCATGATGGTCATTAAATAAATTAATCACGAATAGTAAAACTAATAATGAAAAGCTAAAGCTAATGCATTATGCGAAGGAATTATCCAGTTAATTACATAGGAACATTAATCATCGTTAAATGAAACATTTAAATCTGATTTTTGAGTTATTACATTAAACGGACACTGCACTTTCTACTCAGCGAATATTGAGCTGTAGTTCTCTTGCCAAAGCTAACGTGAACGAGCTGTTTTAGAAAAATGATACCCTACGATAAAGACGTAGTTATTTCATGTATTTATTATTTTCCCCTCCGCCGTGCCGGTCAAAAAGATCTACCTCTGCTCATTTGTAGTCAAAGCTTAATATCTATGATTTCTCGCGAAGTTATCAAATTAATTTGTCTTAATATAGAATCATTCAATCTAGTGACATTTTACAAATTAGAAAATATGCTTGATTTAAAATAAGTAAAGAGTTCATATGCACTTGTGTCCGAAAATGTCTGGTTTCAGGCAAATAGGGCGTTGAAATATTAGAAAAATAGTATATTATTTTATATGGAGGAAAAGTGATACTTTTCATGGCGCGCTCGTGTTTAACAGCCGAACGGAGTGAGGCTGGTAATAGAGAGCAAGCCATGAAAAGTAAATTTCCTCCAAATAAAATATGCTGTTTTTTCTTCAAATGTCGACAAATTAATGCAAAAACATCTCTTTTTAATAGTAATAATATCTAATTATTATTAAAGATAAAAGGGTTCGCAAGGCGGCTTAGACCACGGTCCTAGGTGGCCTTGCTTAGACCGGTGTCGGTGAATATAATGTAACATAAAGCTGTCAGTGGACACTGTCAACAATAACTATTTTTTTAAGATTGCGTCTCCGATTGCGTTTTAATTCCGTATTGATAAGCAGTTATTGAGTAAGTTCGATTAAATAATAACCAATTTGTTCCTAAATTAGTGATTTTTAGAAATGCAGTCACAAATTGAGTGATAAATACAAATTGTAGTTTAATAAATCTTGATTTGTTGACGCTTATTTTCTTGTCTGTTTGTATTGTATCTATGTTGCTATGACAACACTTTTACCTCCGCCGGCGGAAAAGTGAAAAGTAAAGCTCCGGCGGAGGAAAAACGAAACTTCACGGCCGCCTACACAGTCGAGTAATGACGGATTTACTGACGTTTGAAGAAAAAAAGTGTTTTCCATTTTTTTATTATTTTTTTCAATTTTCAACTTGGTCGGTGTTATAATCACTATTATAGTACTGATTAAGTTTGCGTTAGATAGGCGTAGTACTTGCTTTGGTTGCGTACAAACAATATTGCTCATACACATGCGAGGAAGAAAAATATCTTGAGCAAATGCTGGACCTTATTCCTCCTCAGTCCGTTATCGCTATGCACAACGCTACCACTCCACGAAACTTAAAAAACTACCAACTTTTTCATAAAGATAAAACAATATATGGCTTTCTACAAAACGAATACCGTATGAAGGAGTAATGATTAAAAAGGAGTTACGTGAAATCGTTAATTTAAAATAGCATGTTTACACAAAATATGTGATTGATTAAATGATTCTAAAACGAAATATTAGAGACCTTCGCAGTTGGTTTAGTTCACAGTAGTAGGCTACTGTAAACTAAATCCAATAGAGTAAAGCGAGAAATTTTTTATTATTCCAGAATAATAAAATGACACGTTCTTATGTTCGAAGAAATCATTTGTAAAAATACAGTCTCAGTTGGCAGTACGTAAAGTTCAAGGAGTGTCTGCCGCCAGGGCTAAAGAAATAACAAGACAACAATATGCTAAATATTTCGAATTGCAAGGAAACGGTTTAAGAGAAAATAATTTGTTGAACAATAATCCCGGAAAAGTTGTGACAAATATAACCTGTGTAAACGCAGAGGGCAATTTTCTACCACCTTCTCGCATATTTAACGGGAAAATCAATACAACTCAATTTAAAGATGGTATACCACCCAGTGGTAAGGTTATGATGAGCAGGAAGTTGGCCTATGCTACATCCGACATTTTTTCCAAATTGTTTTTGAGGATACTTTGTTCCGAGAAAAGGAGCCTGTAAGGTGTTAGTGATTATGGATACATTTCTCTCACTGTTCGAATGTCGAATTGTTAGATTATGTTGTTGAAAATTATGTGATCTTATTTCGTTTGCCTAGTCACAGCACCCATTGGCACCAACCGCTTGACGGTCAACTTCATTCGAAACAATTTCCTTAAAAAATGCAAAGAAGGAAGCAAAATAAAGACATTAAAGCAAAAAGAAGAAGAACTAAAAAAGTTTAAAGACAATGTTCAAAGTACGAAGAAAACTAAGTTAACCATGCCGAAGAAAAACTGGAAGAAACGCACAATTCCAAAAGAAGCGAACTATTTCAAAGCAAATGAAGAAGCACAGCTCCAATTCATTAGACACCGAAACAGAGGTAGTAACGAAGGAGAGCGATAATTCAGAAATCGATTTTGATGAACCAGATTTTTGCGCAAATTGCAACGGATATCATTTGAAAAAAGAAGGTCCAAGTGTGACTGGCTTCAATGTGTAAGATGTTTGCAAGGGGTCCATGAAATCTGCGCTTCATCTGAAAGATTTTGCGAAGACTGTACCCCGTTATCCGAAATAGCTAATAAGAAAGCAACACCACAAGCATGTCATTTTCAACCGTTATTATCATGTATTAAGAAGTTTTTTTATTGGAAATAAAAACTTATTTTTGTAATTTTGATACTTTTTTTGAAACGCTATAATTTCCAATAATTTTGAAATTATAAATTAATGCTGGCATATTACCCAATGCTACATGACATATTACCCATTGGTACGGGTAATATGGCCATACCGTATCATTTGACATTTCTGCTTAGAACATCTTTGTTAGTGTGAATACGGTAGCGAGCATTTCACGTCACTATACACGCTCTAAGATGCCATCTTCACCTTGCGGCTGGGTAGATTGCTTGTTGAAATGTGTATCGCAATATTCCCTCGTTTTACTCTATAATTTATTTGGGCTCAAATTAAAGGTTTTGAGACAAGGCATAACACTACTTTTGAATAATTTTCAAGGAGCGTTAAATGAAGTCGATTCCCATATATGGAGTAAATGTGTATAGCCTGATGTAACTAAGGAAGATGAAATAATGTAGAAACTTAATGGTATGCTAGATGAGACTTTAAAGCAGCTAAGAACTGCTACAAAAAGGACCTTTAGGGCCAAAATATAGACATTTTTATTATTCATTATCCATAATAACCACTTGTTAAAATAATGTTTAGTATTTTATTAATTTAAATATCTTGCCTGTAGACACGCCACTGGTAGATCGATTTCCGTGAGAAGTAATAAAGCCTATCGTGAGTAAACTAGTTTGCAACCTTATATCAAACATATATATTTTGTTATTATCTGTAATTTTTAAACGAACTTTAATCTTTAAGATATAAAACTAAACGATGCCAGAAAAGTAGCAAAAATAACAACAAAATCAGATAAAGTAGCATAAAAATATAATAAAAAAAAAATAAAAAAATTGCCACCTCGCATCGTCTAGGTATGCTATCTTTAAAACCTTAACTATAACTTTTAGTTCTTCCAGATTTTGTCGGACCGGAGCGCGGAGGCAGCCTTTACGTATACTCTTTTTTTTAAGTAATCCCATAAAAATAAAACAGGCCAAAACATTCTGGTGACTTCATTTACTTCAGAAAAGTTGTTGACCTGGCATGTACGACGAGACACGCATTATCGCCAATGTAGCATTTGCAGCTAAGGGAATAATAACTTCATCAAATTAACTTTGGCTGATTACTGTTCCATTAAAAATTGATTCGGATAACTTCTACCACCAAATATAGGTTATTTTGTTCATGTCATTTCGCTGTCTCTCTCGCTTTTTTTCGGTAAATACTAGTCCAAAGAGAGACACAAACATAAACCGCAACGTTCAACGGATACGGGCAGCACACCACTACACAATACAGTATAAGCCAACTTAACCAATGCCAACGGTCGCGACGCGGCGGTCGACGTGTTATATTGCAGCACCGTTGTCTTGAAAACCAAAGTAGTTATCAAAAAAATCACCAAAATTAAAAAGTTTTATCGGTTCTTTGGCTACAACTTTGTCGCTTGTCATATACATCGATCTCTAAAAACAAAAAAGTTTTCTCGATGAAGTATTTGTTGCTGCATTTTTAAGAAATTTCATTCCACCAACTTAAAAAAAATAAAACTAGTGACACGTACATGATAACAAATGTGCAAATTGGCTCTCCTAAAAATTTTGATTTAATCGGCATTAAAGTAAGGGTGATATAGGGTGATAAGCAAAAATTAAAAATATGACATAAAATTTGGGATTTTTCAGAAATTGCCAATTTTGACAAGTTTCGCATTTGTGGATTGTCTGGTGAACTCTAAAATTGGATGCCCAGGTCGATTTACATAAAAATCGACTTTTGGGAATACTGCACAAATGTTTACTATTTAGCAAATATTTGATAATCAGGCATATTAGTGATAAATAAAATAATATCAGTGTAAGTAAGCAATATGCATATTTATTAATTATTTATTAATTACTGATTTATTAATGATGTTGACAAAATCAGTTTTTCTTTAATGCCTAACTCACAAAATGAAATATTCTGCTATGATATACTTAACTAAGGTCAGTTGCACCAATATATTAATAGGTGTTTTCTTTCACCTGCACTAAGTACACCTTTTGCACCAACCCTTTTTCCTTCTCCGGTGCACTTGCACTGAGTGCCATTTAGTGCAGCACTTTCTCCACCGACTATTTTGTTGGTGTAAGTTGGTGCAGGACGGTGGGACAATGGCTAACTGGCGAAAAAATAGTAAACCAATCAAAACTTAACCTAGAATTTTGATAAGCTGTTGCTGCCCAAGGTCCAAGACAATTTTGTAAGAAAAGCATGAAAAAGGCAATAATACTTTGCGATCACAACGGTGAGTTGGCTTTTTCTTTCGCTGCTGCACGATTATTTGGTGGAGGGTAGAGCTACACTGACGTACGACGTACAACAAGTGCAGTTGGTGTTGGTGAAAGAAAAACACCTATTATTTCATAAAATGTTGATGACTTTTCACCAAAGGTGAATTTTTATCTGCTATATCTTTTCCATAACATTGCCAACCTTTAACTTAGAATTTTGGCGCATGTCAAAGATTATTAAAAAACAGACTTCAATAACTACAGGACGATTCGGAAGGAGTCGACCAAACTACAGAAGTAGATACACGTAATATGATGTTTTTGGCTCAGGTAGAATGTGACAAAAGTGTTTATTTTTCAATGGTCATAGGAAAAGTACTTCTTATACACTTGTTCTCGAGGTAGCTGTTCTAATTTCTCATTCTCTATTCGAGAAGATTGTAAATATCTGCGACAGGTAAATATTATTTTTAAATGGTAAAATGCCATTATTGAAGAGAGTTTATACCTCCATGGTTTAAACAGTAGGCAGTACAGTGGTTTGAGAAGTGAATCAAGGATTTCAAAAAGCAAGTAGGTAATAAAATAACAATGATAACACAGGAATGTGAAATATTGACCTTTTAGAATACCTACTGGTAAAATCACGGGTCTTTTTTAGATGATGTGTCAGATTAGTTTTTGAATTTTGATGTTACCTAAATATACAATTGACCTATAGAAGTGTAGTACATTACATTCTGCTTTGCTGAACTTATACTTTTGTATCAAAAAAATAAAATAAAGTTTCACGTGTGCAAAAGACTAAAATTTCTGACAGTACCAATACAGATTTTTTTTCTCTTTTTGGGCACGCTTTGGGTGAGTTTTATTTGGTTGCGCCCCAGAAGCAAGCGAAGCGAGCGGAGGGCCATGCGCGAAATGAAATATTAGGAGAATGATAGAAAATTAATCAATGGGATAGTGGAGCTCTTTCCTTAACCTTGTTATGCCACTGGAATATTTATAGAAGTAACACATATTTTTGACAAAATTCGGCTTTGCAAATTCAATATTTTTTATTTATAGACCTTTTACCCTAAGCAGCACCCCTACTCACCCTATTGTAACGCAAGATAGTTGATTACTATCAGGTTTCCCCAAATAAAAACGTCTAAAAATCAGATTAAAACATTCAAGTTATGTGTTTCTGGGGAAAAAAACGGCAAAATCGGTCTCAGGTCATCTAAAAAATTATCAAAACCACTAATCTGTAATCTCGCTTTGACCAAATCTGATGTTTATTTATTACTACCTACTTTGAAATACAATAATTGAAATTCGATTAACATGGTATCAAAGCATAAAAACGTAATTTTAATAAGTGACATGAGTCCCAACAACAAATGTTTTAATTAGTGCTTTAAGTGTTTACTCATGCAGACTAAAATGAGGTAATTTTGTTATATGAGGTCTTTAACTTCAAACACAGGCTTTTTGTGAAATTTGATTTATTGCACCCGCATTTAAATCAGTCTGTGCCACTTTTGCCTAGCCTAAACTCTATTGGAACTGTTATCTGTCTTTCTTATCCATTTAGATTTTATAGAGTAGTTAAACTAATTTTGCATTCATAAAAGGTAATTAATTATAACACAAAAGTGGTCTGTGGTAGGACTGATAGGTACTTACCGATTCATCCATATATGGAAATCTTAACATCGTACAAGTCAGTTAAGGAAGCAACACAACAGTAAAGCATATTTCACCAGTGCAAAGTTAATTCAAAAAACAAACTCAATACAATAAATGCAATAATAATTTGACATGATTGACATGGCTTTTGTGACGGACGTCGAAAAAAAAGATGCCAAAAAAACGGCGATGCAAGCGCCCAGTGGTATAGTCATGAATTAAAACAGAAAGTGTAGGAGATAAATTCAGTGAAAGTTCTATTTCGTGTATATATAAATCAATTTTCTCTGCATTATACGTTTAAATTGTCAACAACTTTTGACAACGCTATGACATTTTCACAAATTCTAACAAATGCAATTTTCCGTTGCAACATATTAAAATGCTAATTTGAATTACAAAATATTCAATTTTTGAAAAATGTAGATCTAAACTTCAAACCATTAGAATTTTCTTGTAATTTAAGATAAAAATAATGAGGACTCAAAAATCCAAATTTGATATACTTTTACCCATTTTTTAAATCAGAGAGACAAGCATTTTAAATTACCCTGTATTTTAATTATGTATCATCGTGTATACGTCGCTTGGTAAAATTTAAAGTCTAGAAAGGTTTTTAAACAATATAATTTGAAATTGAAAATCGAATGAGTATTTTGTGTTTAATCGAAGTTAAACTTAAATTTTAGGAAATTTACAACTCAGTCTAATTATGGGGAAACGAGTCCACAAATACGCTTTCAACTTCGCCCTGTAAAAACGCGAATTAAGACTAAACTCACTAAACTTAGAATCGTTAGTTGTATAAACTTTGAAGGAACGATATTGTGTCCATCCTCTATTTAAATACGATCCGACTGTTTCCTCTTTTAAGTGCCCCAAATTGGAACTCGTTATTTAAGAGGTTAAGTACATTAAGATTGCCAAATTTGAAGTGAATCAATATAGCAAGCCAGTTTAATTTTTGACCCTTTGGAAAATTTTAGCAGAGGAAAAATTAAAGAATTTTCATCGTGTTAATTAAAGTTTGCCCTTTTGCAAAATGTTAAGATCCCTTTCTGCTGGATACATTTATTTCGTTTTCTCATTTCTAATGATGCCCGATGCCATAAGACACAAATTCATTAACTATAAAATGACAAATCAAGAACTTACGTGTTCGGAACATTTCTCATTGTCTTGTGCCTCAAAAAAATCACTACCAAGGTTCCATTACCGAGACATCCGACCACGAATATTAAGAAAAACAAAACGGGCACAAAATATGTTTCCGGTCTCTGATCGTAAGGAATATAATCAGTAAAATTGTTTTCATTTACGGAATTCTCACTTAAATTTTTTATAAATTCACTAGCGTTTTCATTCGCATCAATAATAGCCGTCCCGTTCATTTTTAACACGATTATGGGCCAGTAGTCCTCTTCAGATTTTCTTATTGGTTTATGGATGGTAATTTTCCTCTTGAATGGGTACCACTTTGGGGCAGCATCTTGTTAGTTGAGGACTGTAAATATCTGAAACAAGAAACTTGTTTAAGTTGGAATTGCTAGAATATCCAATTATGAGTTTTATGTCAGAATCAACAAAAAGTTGCCATCTAATATTGACAATATAGTGAAACATTTAAGTTGCTAATTAATTATCACTCTGTCCTAAGTTTGAATTTAAACTGAAAAAATATTATGTAAACATTTAAGACAAATTATAAACAACACGAGCGAATAGCGTAGGCAATTATGAACCTTAAAGCTCCAATGGTCAGCAGATTTTATTATTTTAATAGTCAACCGAACTGCCACTCCGACAGACTTGTCTCCTCACTATACTGCTCAACCATTGTCTTGCAGTTCATAGGGATGTAGTCTTCGGTTATTCTACCGATACCCCAATCGTCAAGTCTACTCAGGAACGTCTCTTGGGGATGTCAAAATTCTAAATCAAATGATTTTAAAAATTAAATAGCTACAACACAGAGGAAATTTTTCTTCTGTGGTTACAGGGTAAATTCATTAGTTCTTTGGCCTATAGATACCGATATTGTTTTACCGAAGTGTCATCTTTATCACTTCTTCCCACGTGACGTATGTCGATCCTAACTGAGCTACATAACCTGCACATCATCAGGACGTGACAATACGTGGATATTAATCAAAACCACTATTTTCATGGGGACTATATATGAAGTCTATATTTTTTATCCGACACCCTGACGATTTCATTATTCTTTTAACACCCTCACTCCCCATTTCTAGTAGTATTTTGTGTCACGGCTGTGCAATTAAATAAAACTTTCGGTTCGTATGCATATTAAAAAGAAGCGCAAACAAAATGCGGCATATTAGTTAATGAGGAAGATTCATCATTTTATTGCTAATTTCGATAGCCCATGAAAAATAAGTGGACACGTGTTTTTTCTTTGTTTCATCAGTCGAAAAATGAGGCAGATACAACGCCTTCAAATGTGCTTATGACGTTGCACATGAATAATTGTTATGTCGCATCATGCTTAGTATATCTCTATATACAAAACTAAACACTGGCATAGCTCTCATATCGATTTTTTTCACTGTTTTATAGTTTGCAATAAAAAATAATCAGTTTAATTTTTCAGGGAACTTCCTCATTGTTCAAATACACATACACGAAGGTAAATAAATACTGTGCCCTGAATTTGAATTGTTGCAAATGCTTACAACTCAATTTCGCAATTTATTACTAAATTACTGTTTTTTCAAACGATAAAAACGCTTGAACAGGTAGAGACAATAGCCATATTTACATAATTCTAAATATATCTATTGAACCGAGAAAAGGTCAAAAGTTCTATAACTGATCATTTTTAGATACGCATCACTGAGCTATTGCTAAAAGCAAAGCTTATCTATGGGAGTTCATGAAAGGAATTTACCTGGAAAAATTTTATAACATGATATATTGCAAATCTGAGTATCAATAAATTTTTAGGTCGATACATCTAAATTAGGGACGGATTTTCATATTTTGTTATCGACATTTTCTCAATGAATACAAAAGCCTGAACAGATAAAGACAGTGAAAATATTTGAATTGCCATTTAAACTAGCGACCTGAAAAAGGCTAAGCGTTTTATAACTATTCTTATTTAGATAAATGATGTGCATCTATTAATTCAAAATTACATTTTGCTTAGGGTTTTTGAAGGTTAAACTTTTATAAGAAATCAATTTAGAGAAAGCATTTAAGAACTTCACTGAAATAAAAATTTTAGTAATTTAATACAAAAAAGTTTATGGAAAATATGTGCATATTAAGATGGTGTGAATAACATATCATACAATAGAATTACGTATTGGGACAGACTTCACCTTTTTCTCTGAATTATAACTCATATACTCTAGTGAAATAGTTTGTATTCAAAAGAATATTTTATTCTTAATGATTTTTATCGTGTTCCATCAATAACCACTGCATAACAAGGCCTTAGTGCTTGTCGGGTGACGTCGTTTATGTAGGCCGTGTAATTTTAATTATATAAGGAGATACATACACTAAGAATTATGGAAACTATCAATGGTTAACTTATTTTAAAGAATGCTAGCCATATGACAGACTTCTTGAAAAATCCCAAAAGTTATGTTTGAGTTTTGGTTTAATACTAGGTGTAGTATTAAATGCAGGCTCCCAACTGCCCTACACCTGCGCCAAAATTCAACTGGGTCATAATTAGGTAGCTAATACAACTTATTAACATTAATAGAGCTAAATCTGCGAGACTTAATATAGATTAAATTATATGTCTTTTCTCTGTCTCATATAACTATCGCACAGGAATATGATAATGATCAAATGCCATTTTCCTGTTTTTAAACAATCTATCTATCAAGAGGGTTTGTTTGAAATTTCCAGTCTTTGGTAGTTTAAATGTAGAAAACTTTACGATAAGCTCCCCACAATTATCAATATATATATTTTTTCGTGCTCCTCAAACTCAATTGTGCTTATTTCAAAGGCTCTTGACAAATTTAACTCATCAATATTTTTGAGCTTTTCATCTTTACTTGGCCGTATTTTGATATTTTTTTTTTAATAAATAGTTACGGTAATTTAAAAAAATAGATGATATACAGTCTTCTTTAAACTATGGTTTTAGTAAATCTATTGTAAGAAGCTTACCAGTGTTTGAATCTTTTTTTACTATATTACCTTCAGGAAAATGAGCTTCACATACTTTCGCGTCTATAGGTATAGCATTTTTGTCATAAACTTACATCCTTTGGAAATCCAAAAACATGAACTTTAGGCCCATTTTTATAGTTTCCATTGCAGCCATGAATTACACTATCAGTTACCATAAAACCAGCCGAAAACGAGAGAAAAACCTGCAATTAAACACGAACAAAAATTTATAAACCGTGCTCTACACCCATTCAATTTTGTTGTATGTACACAAACGACAAAGGCAACATGTGTTTAAGTCCGAAATATATAGTTTACGTCTTTAAAGATACGCCTTAGTAATAGGTATAAGCTTTATATTGTAAGGCGGCCTTACAATATAAAGCTTATACCTAAATATAATCGTATTATTAGGTACAGGATTCACGCACTTAAAGGCACATAAATAGTTTCAATTTCAGAAAAATCCAAGAAAATAAATCGTTGTTTTATTTGCGCCGTTACCGGCTCTTTAAGGACAGGTACAGTAAATTCTCGATAATTGGCGGGTGTTGGGATCAGCGGTACTGCCAAATATCAAGATCGGCAAGTATAATATGTATGATTTTAAATATGTATGTAAAATCAAGGTGTCTGTCTATATTTTATAGGTATAATGTATCTAATACATATGCACGTATATATGTATTTAGAGAGATGGTTAGTAATAATGCACGAAATTTAAAATGTACTTAATTACTTGTTTCCATTTCGAGAATTTCTACACAGCGCGCAGCGGCGGCGGTTGCCAATTAATTATCCGGTCCCCTTGATCATAGAGCGGCAGATTATCGAAAGGTGGTAGTGTCAGATAATTAAATAAATAAATTAGGAAATACCACATTATAGAAAGAGGAAACAACATCTTATGGAATTATGTTTTTACAGTATTGGAGAAATTGTAATGTAAGGGATACATTCTTTATATACGGGCACCCTAATATTCGCTACTATCGTAGAAGTCTGACAACGTTGCAACCAGTTGCGCCTCGATCTCGATTACCGTTCCACCCGCAAGCCCTCCTACATCTTTGCTCCAAATAGCAAAGGCTTACATGCATGACGTCACGAGCTAAAATTTTGTGAGCACTTAGGCCCTAGGTAGAGTAATTGTTGGTTCTGTGGATATTAATTATCAGATCAATGTTGCCAAACAAGTAATCTATTTAAGAATATATACTATCAGATTTTTTTTTATTGAAAGCTTAGTTTTCTTAGAGTTGAAGGACGAACACTGCGATTTAATAGCTGGTTTCTAGGTACTTCTTTAAAAGAAGTCACGTTTTACTCGCGAATAGTGTAGATTTAAATCTTATTTAGCCGTTTTATCTGAACACGTATATTACAAATAATTTTGTACAAATCATATTATTCTTAGCTCTTAAGAGATTTTCCGTTGCACTAATTTCATTAACGCGAAAGGTTCGCAATTCCGCCAGCTGCTGGTGGATTACTGATGCATATATTTTAGGACGTCATCTCAACACGTACACAATTTCAGTTGTCTAATTGAATTAAGCTCCTAATTCCTCTCGTTATGGCTGAATAAAATAGAGTCTTTGTTTTTTGAGTATATCAGATACAAGAAAGCTTAGCTATAAAGGTATTTAACAACTTTAACTTAATAATAACAGCAAACATAAAAATTTGGACAAAAATATTTCATTAAACGGTTGTTATGTTCTACCATAGAATACACTATTTATTTAAGTCTTAAGCTTAGTTACTTCTAATCTCTGCCCCACCACGTAAATCACCTGAATCGTCCTATACACTCATAATACATGTGCAGGTTCTAAAATTCATTATGTTATATTACCTGATGCAATATAACATTTAACAGTTCGTATATACTTTTCAAGAAATTAACATCAAGTAATAAAGACATATAAACCCTTTGTCGTTTCCAGGATAAGCTTGGTATATTTTGACAGCGAAAAAAAGGGAAGAATACTTCATAAACTTTAATGAAATGCTTCCTAACATTTCAATTTAATACTTTCACTCTCTATTTCTAGCACTATTCTGTACAGCGGATATGCAATCGAATAAAATTTTCAATTCCCATACATATTAAAATGAAGCGCAAACAAAATACAGGCCTATTAGTCTTCCAACACACAATTGTTTTCTGCCGTAGGATGGAGACTACAATTTAGCTAATAACTCAAATGCGCCCACACGAATGTAAATAAATAATTGATTCCTAAATGTGAACTATTGCGAATAGCTACAATTTATTTTCGCAAATTCTAACCTTGTTACTGAATTCTGTGTATTTTTCAAATGATACAAAAGGCTTAAACAGACAGAAACAGTAGCAAAATCTGCATAATTCTAAATACGTCGATCGACCTGAAAAAGGCCAAGAGCTTTTTTTAGAATACTTGAGGTTTATTAAAGGATTTTCTCCTGGAAAAAACATATCTTGGTATATTGCAAATCTGAATGTCAATCAATTTTGGAATCGATACATTTAAATTATCGATTGATTTTATATATTTGATTACTGAAATTTTTTCTAGGGATACAAATTCTTTAACAGTGCAATATTTGAACTGTTGATTAAACTGATGAAGGCGATCTGAAAAAGGCTAACAGCATTATAAATACTCTTATTTAGGTAATTGATGTGCTTCTATCAATTCAACACCACAATTTTGCTTAGGCATCTTGAAGGTTAAACTTGTATAAAAAAATCAATTTAGTAGAAAACATTTGAAAACCTTACTGGAATACAAATTTTAGATAATTAATACAAGAAAGTTTATGGAAATTTGTAACGATGTAAATCCAGTAGTGCGATTTTCCCTTTTACTGGTCGATTTGTGTTGTCGATACTCACGCTACCTTGCTTTCGAGTAGAACCCACCAGCATCGAGGAATGCTTTTCCGAGTCGCTCGAAGGCATCATTTGGAACGCCCTCTTTACAGATATGGTATATATTCTTTTTGGAAGGATTGATGGGCTTCTCTCCTACACGTTCAAGCGTGTAAGAGTTAAAAAAAAAGGTTTATTACATGTTAATTAGTGACCTTCCGTGAGACGGGCGACCTTCCGTGATCTGCCGTGACATTCGTTTCCTTCTGTAGGACAGAATTTCCTCCCTTGCGGCTGAACGTCTATCAGCTGCTTTTTCTATGCAGATGTTGAGAGTTCCCCGGTCCATTTAGCCAGATAGAAGAAGCCATTTGTCAAGGTAATATGACCACATGGTGAAGACGTAGCTTCGCAGAAAACTCCAGTGCATTCATGTCTGCAAATCTACTAGATACAAGGAAGATCTAACTTTTTTATTAATGACCTTTTATTATCTCTAGTATAGTTATTTACCGTTTGGTTTAATGAACTTACTGTCAAACGACTGTAGGTCGTCTGCTTAAATATATTACAATTATTTATCATTTTAAATTATGAACTTACTGTTAAACGACTGTGGGTCGTTTGTTTTCTATGTCGTACTTATTACCGTTATTTCTCGCTTAGATTTACAGGACTTACCATTTTTGCTTGCCGATAATTCGCTGTAGGTTATCTGTGATCGTGTATCATATCTACTTCTGTCTCTTATCATAATTGCTTTACAGATACTTGTTTTCTTCATTTTCCTATCTGAATTGTCTTAAGTAAAGAATTCATTTTGCTAATGTCATAATAATTAATTGATTTATTTTTCTGTAATTGTCTGTAAGCGTCATGCAGTAATCTGTTTCACATAGCTGCAATTTGTAACTTTAATTTTTCGCCTTGATACACGTATCGAACTGAGCTCATTTCGTTCATACATGTTCATACGGCTATATATACATATTTACTTCACATGTTATTTTACTGATTTAGTATATTTTTAGTAACTGTTTATTGCTCTAGTGATATTATCGCTGTCATGGGATTAATTTACAATAAAGTAAGTTTAGTAAAATATTTTCTATTTATAGTGTTTCATGATTAACTCCATTTAGTCAAGCCTTCAAGAATTCAACGTTTGGATAGAATTATTTCAAGATAGGAATTGGGCAATATTAATAAAGATATAGATTAAAACTTATCTTATTTGCTTTGATTTAATAGTCTGATAATCTATGAAATACATTATAGAGAATCTTCTCATAAAGGCGATACCATAAGCTCAAATTAATTTGACTTAGAATATAGTTGTCTTTGAAGTGTGTATGTTTTTAATATTTAAATAAACAGTTTAATTAGAATCCAGATGTTTATTTTGGTGAGTTAACGTCAATTTTCACAATATTCTTATCTAGGTTATGTCTAAATTTTATTGGCCTGGTTTCAAACAAGACGTTGCCCGTACTACACAGAGGGCTTCAGAGTTGCGCGCGAATCGCATTGTCGACAAAAATGTCTAATATTACACTTTACGCATGGCCCGCCGCGCCGCTCGTTTCGCTAGCCGCGGGGACGCAGCTAACAGAAACTAACTATAACTAACCCAAAGCATGCCCAAAATGAAAAAAAAAAAAACTTTTTACACATAATATTTAAAATAAAAAAAAACATGTCTTGCCACTGGAATAGAACCTGGGCCGCAGACTCACTGAGCTACGGACCAGTTGACAGCAATTCGCTAGACCCTAACGATATGGTGTTTGTCAACAATACGTTTGTTCTAGCAGCGATTTCAACCCAAACTAAACCAAAACCAAGCCATCCGGAATTTGCGCATAGTGATTTAAGTGTCGCTTATATTGCAATGCGCAAACTCCGGATGGCTTGGTTTTGGTTAGAAATCGCTGCTAGAACAGACCTATGGTAATGCGCGCGCAAATCTGGAGCCTTCTGATGTGGTACGGGATACGTCGACTTGGTTTCAATGTGTAAAAATCATTGATATATTCCTAGTTAAAAATTTAGTGGCGCCTTCACCTGACTGTCAAGTCATAGAACTACGCCTTTAGACGATTGGTCTAAGTGATATCCCTTGTTTATGTGTTTTGGGCAACCCGTAGATCCGCGGGGGTTGCGAATTGAAAGCGCTGAGTAAAACCTGGCACATGGACCGTTTGTTGAGCAATTCACAAATAGTGTTACAAATTGCGTGCATATCAAGATAATATGAATAATATATCAAACAATAGACTTACGTATTGAAGCAGACTTAACCTTTTTCTTTAGTTTATATATTACATACTCTAATGTTTTTAGAAATAAGATGGCTTGTATTTAAAAGAAAGTTTTATTCTTAAAAGTCTTTCTCGTGTTCAATGAGTATTAATTATTCGGATCATTTTTGCCAGACAAGTTATTTATTTAAAAATATATATTTTCCAATTTTTCTATTCAAGGCTTAGTTTGCTTAGAGTTGATGAACGGAGACTGCATTTTAATAGCTGATTTCTATATACTTCTTTAGAACAAGTCACATTTTACTAGCGGATAGTGAAAATTTAAATTTTATTTAGCCGCTTTATCTGCACCATTAATTTGTATAAGAGTGGATAAGCAATAAATAGACCAAACATGGCAAATTTACAACCGCGAAATGTAAACAAAGAGATTTCTATTTGGACTTGCGCATTAGAAAATTAGTAGGAGCTAGTTGTTGCACCGTGAAGGTAAATAGGCAGACCCGGACTCCGAAAGTGATTATTTCACCAAATATTCGGTAGAGGAGTCTTGCCGATTGTGAAATGGGCCCCAGTTAGCATAGTGAAACAATGAATAAGGTATAAATAAGTAATACTTATAATAATTAGACTTACTTGAAATAGGAAATCCCGGGTATTTTGCCTCGAATCGAACTCGAATTATTAACTCAAAACGCCGCGCCGTCAAAACGAAAACACGTCAAAGACAAAAGCCAAGTTCGATCCTGACCGACGCCTGCTGAGACGGCATGTGTTTTAGTGCGCATGACAAAACGGTATCTTGTTTGTTTATGTTTTTCTATTTTGCGTCGATTTTGTCATGCGCAGAAACCTGTTTTTTCGCCCATAGGTTGCCACTTTTGAATAGTGCGACAGGCGGCTATTGCTTATCCACTCCTATACAAATCAATGATCTGCACACGTATAATAAAAACAAATAATATTGTACATATATATGGCATGAATGTAATTCAGAATATATGTGTATCATAACTTCTTAGAGTATGCCGAAAATGTATAGTATAATGTAATAATAATCTAACATTGAAAATTGATAGCAAATTGCCTTTCAACATTGCTTCTTTCCATTACCAGTTTTCATATATTTTCAGCTAATAATTATTCGTAAATCAAATGCAAATCTTGAGGGCGTTAGAAGGAATATTATTAATATATTTCCATTTTGAGTTAGCAGGAATTTTCAAAATATTATCCATAATGAAATAATTGAACAATTATTATTTATTCTTGGCTTTTGAGAGATTTTTGGTTGCACTAATTTTATTAAATCTAAAAGTCCACATTTCCGCTGGTTGCTGTGTGGATTACAGATGCATATATTTTACGACATCAGCTTAACACGTATTCGATTTTAGTTATCTAATGGAATTAAACCCATAATTCCCATTTCGATGGCTATATAAAATAGTATTTTTGCTGAATGACTGCGTTTTGTGCATTATTTTCGTGGATATTGTAAATACCAGTAAGCTTAGCTATTCATTCATATTTAACAAATTTTACATAACACTGACAGCAAAGCAATAAATTAGAAGAAAAATTTATTTCATAAACCGGTGGAGCTTAGGTTTCTAATATAGATTCTACTTATTCAAAACTTAAGCTCAGTTACTTTTGATATCCGATCCGCTACGTAAATCATCTGAATCGTCTTAAATAATGAGTCACATTTTACAGTCATAAAACATGTGTAGATTTTTAAATTTACTACGTTATATTTCCTGTACACATAAAATAGTCAACATATCCTAAATACTTTTCAAGAAGTACAACATTAATTACCGCTAATATTTCATAATATAAATTGATCGAAAAGAGATAGTATTAACATTCCTACAGGGAAATATTAAATACGTTCAGCATCCACGGTCGTTAAAATTCGTTTTAGTCATTATGCCAAAATCCAGTAGATTTTGGAGTACTTTTGCATATGTAATATATATTTTTAAATTTATATAATGCTGCAAACATAAAGTGGATCTAAATATTTAATGCACAGATCTGGCTTAATCTTTGTAAATTTTGATTGAGACCAAAAAGTAAAATATCTAAAAGATACATATCTTTGTTGCAACAGGGATATGTTTCTTTTAAATATTGCTTCTTCAGTCTTCTGGTCTCAAAAGTTAAGGAAAACAGATATGGTCTTTTTACAAAAAAAAAATTATTTAACAGATTTTACACGCAAAAATGATGCTTCTAAAAAGCTAAGCCTGGTAGAAGCATCAAAAAATAAAGTTATTCATATTACTCAAAATCGGATTGTGCCTGTTGAACAACCTCAAGTTCTGCAGCTTTCTGCTCCAATAATATATAAAATTCGCGATATTTTTGCTTTTCGATATTCTCCACCAAAAATTTAACGGTATGTTATTTTTTTTAACCTCAATTCTAATGCAACATATCACAGTCGTATTAGAAACTGGCTCCATGAAAAATCTTTGTTGGCTTACCTTGTATAAAGAGAAGTTCTGGTACTAAAAGATACAGATCTGCAATTTGATACTTCCGGTATAGAAGCTCTTAGTTTTTGGTAGATATATTTTTCTCAAATCTAAAGCTTTCATGTTTTCAGTGTTGAAAATGTGGCCTGTTTGTAAAGAGTATTGTAAGTAAATACGTTCAAACGGGTTTTGTATCCTGGCAGTTTTTATTAAATTTATATAATAACTTTGTCCACATTTTCTGCCTTTTCAATCAAAGCAAAACATCTATCAATGTGCAACCCAACATGTAGCAGTGGATAAGTTATTATTATTTCACGAAACATTCCAGAAGCGCAAACTGAATTAAGCAGGTAAACAGGGGCCGATTTATATTCTGCGAAAAACAGGATCGTTTATACTCTTTAAGGTAAAAGTTTACGGAAGTAATAACTTCATTCGAACTCTTGGTACAAAAGTTTTCAGTAAACAAGAACATAGTAGCCTGGATGGTCTTAATATTATTTATGCCGAACTTACGTAGCCACTGTGCCGCAAAACTGTCATCTGCAATATTCGTTTAGAAAGTAGTATTAGTTCATCTTCATTAGGATGGTCCTTTTGGTCTTCACGTTCTTAAAAAAAATCTGGGTTTCTCTGAAATGAAGTTTATTAAGTCTTCATTTGTACTAAATTTACCTGAGTTTATATTTGCCAAAAATTATCTGCACGCTAGCAAATATCTTCGCTAGAGTGGGAAAAACTATAGCTAGTCATCCTTGATTATTTTGTAAAATATGGAACATGATACTGCATATTCAGGGAATATATGAATATGATTTCGATGTAGTCTCAAAGAACATATTTTTTATTTTTGTTCTGAGATTCAATCGCTGGGAAATTGCTTAGAAACTCGTAAGCTTTATTAAAATTTTCTATTTTTGTACGTCGCGTCGGGGACGATTAGCAAGCTTATCTCTTAAGTTGTTTATACCATTATCCAACTTGAGGACTATTTTTCTCAATCTGTCTTGTTTTATCCCATGAATAGGCAAAAACACGATTCTGACATACTTTTAAAGACGTGCTTTTAGCAGTTACACTATACTGAATAACGGACCTAGGTCCTTTATTTTCATTGCGGGACCTTGCTATTGACAGAGAATGAGCAAAGCCTCTAGACAAAGATTTTATTTATTGTGATTTGCTGAATTTTTAAAGTTAAAAAATATTGTTTCGTAATATTCCTTGGCAAGTTCTTCAGCACCTTTACATCTGCATACGTGCAAAATACTTATTTTCTTTTTTCTGCGTATAATCTGATTTACGATTCTTCTGTTGATATTCTTCTATTTTATGCTATTCTGGACTTTCTTGGCTGGTACTAGCATTTTCAAGAGCTTCTTTTAAAATGCAAACTATTTTTTAAAGCTGTAGTACTATATTTAATTAACTTGATTTTTAAGGATGTTACAGTTACCTTCTTGGTTCGTACTAGCATTTTCAAGAGAAATTCTTTTGAAATGCAAACTATTTTTTTGAAGCTGTAGTACTATGTTTAATTAACTTGATTTTTAAGGATTTTACAGTTACCTTCTTGGCTCGTACTAGCATTTTCAAGAGAAAATCTTTTGAAAAGCAACCTATTTTCTTAAAACTGTTGTACTATATTTAATTAACTTGATTTTGAATGCTTTTGCAGGTACTTTCTTGGCTCGTACTAGGATTCTCAAGACAACTTGAAGCAGCTTTTTGGCTTTTGATATAATTTTTAAGAGGCATTGAGGTAGCTTCTAATACTAGGATTGTTATAAATCTTAATTCGGGATAATGCCAAGCAATCTTCTAATTTCTCTTAATCACAATGGCAACTAACCATTCATCTTTCCTTGAAGAGAATCTTCCTAAAGTTCCACTTATTCTCTAAAGCAGTAAATTTATGTTTTATTAATTCGACTTTCCCTCAATGCTTTCGCTAGAGTCATTCATTGCTTAAATTTAGGCAAATTGCATCACACTAAAATATTCACGTTGTAGTTGTCAGCAACGTAATATTAAATAAGAAAAGTTTAGTTAGTATTATGACTAAGCATATGGGATGATTCTTTAAAAGAGAGATACGTTTTCACGAACGTAGGGTCGTTTTGCATAATACCATAAACCAGTTAATGCAGACCCCTATTAAACTGTTCGTAGTTAAGGGCTTTAAACAACAAATTTGACGCGCGTAGTTGAACGTTTATGTTTAGAATAGTATATAGCATTGGGTAGCACAAATTTACCATTTTGTCACTTAGGGACTTCTTGAAATAAACCATTCATTTGAACTAATTGTGACAAACTAAAATAGTAAATGATATCGGGTTTTAATTTTTTATTTCCAGCCTTCTTTTAAGCCGGTTTTTGCTTTTGTGAAGATTGCATATTATATTTACTAACATAAAACGAATACATTGATATTTTTAGTCGTTTAATATAGTTAGACACATACATTTTTCTAAACATTTTGCACTCACTTGTGTAAAAATTAGGTTTTGCACTCATTTGTGCAAAAGTAACTTACTCTTCGCAATAGTGCAAGAAATACATTGATATTTGCTAAATTACGAGTTTAATCTAAAGAGAATTTAGTTACTCAGGTGCTATTAAATATTCCTTAAAACGTTATTATTTGATACTAAAAAGAAAAATTGCTTACTTTAATTTTAATTACTCCAAGTCTTGTTACTAACGACAGCACACAGGGTGTCCGGAAATAGCATCGACAAATTACAGAGGGTGATTCTACATAAGAAAACATGAACATTTTTTCATATGAACATGGGTCCGAAAATGCATACTTTCCAAGATACAGGGTGTGTCAAACTTTTTATAAAAAATCAGTTTTTTGTTAATATCTTAAATACGATTTTACTGATTTCGTTGAAATTTGGCAGGGTTATCTGTAGTAATAAGGGGCTCATTTAGCTTTAATTAGATTAAAAATATATAGTCCAATGGCGTTCCGAAGGGCATCATACCGAATAATATTGACAAAAAAAGTGTGCGCCGCTGACTTTTTCAAACATTTTATATTTTTTTCGTATTAAGGAACTAAAAATACAATATTTTTGATTCTGGAGTTGTTTTCGTATCTTGCTTGGTTTTCGACAAAAAAAGTAAAAACCGGTTTATTACATTTCCAAACTTTTTTGATAAAATCGATATTTTTATTTATATCTTACCGATTTTGTTGAAATATAATAGGGCTATCTGCAGTAACAGGCGGCTCATTCAGCCTTAATTAGATTAAAAATATGATGTCCAGTGGCGTCCCGGAGGCATCATACGGAATATTAATGACAAAGAAATGTGCGCCACTGACTCTTTTAAACATTTTATATCCTTTTCGTATTAAACAGCTAAAAATACAACAATTTTGTTACATGAATTGTTTGCGTATCTTGCTTCGTTTTCGAGAAAAAAAAATAAAAACCAGTTTATATTACATTTCTTTAGGGCGCCAAATTCTACATCAAACGCTGTGATAAACTGGTTTTGTTTTTTTTCTCGAAAACGAAGCAAGATACGAAAACAATTGAAGAAACAAAAATGTTATATTTTTAGTTGCTTAATACCAAAAAGATATAAAATGTGTAAAAGAGTCAGTGGCGCACATTTCTTTGTCAATAATATTCGGTATGGTGCCCCCAGGGACGCCACTGGACATTATATTTTTAATCTAATAAAGGCTAAATGAGCCGCCTGTTACTACAGATAATCCAATTAAATTTCAACAAAATCGGTAAAAGCATATTTAAGATATAAATAAAAATATCGATTTTATCAAAAAAGTTTGGAAATGTAATAAAACGGTTTTTACTTTTTTATCGAAAACGACGAAAGATACGAAAACAACCCAAGAATCAAAAATATTGTATTTTTAATTGCTTAATACGAAAAAAATATAAAACGTTTGAAAAAGTCAACACTTTTTTGTCAATAATATTCGGTATGATGCCCTCCGGGACGCGCCACTGGGCTTTATATTTTTAATCTAATTAGGGCTAAATGAGCCCCTTACTACTACAGATAACCCTACCAAATTTCAACAAAATCAGTAAAATCATATTTATGATATTAACAAAAAAGTTTGACACCCTGTATCTTGGAAACGATGCATTTTCGGACCCATGTTCATACGAAAAAATGTTCATGTTTTCTTATGTAGAATCACCCTCTGTAATTTGGCTATTACCGGACACGTGTATTCATAGTTACCTGTGGATGACAAATTTCCGTAATTAATTTCAAATTGTCAGTTTAAAATTTTAATATTTTATCGAATTCGGATAGTGGGAATTAAACTATTTGTAGTCCTACAGATATAATTCAAACAGCAAATGAAGCTTCCACAGAGTTATTACTCGATAAATCTAAAAACAATGGAACAATGTTTGTTAAGAGCATTAATGAAAGCGTCCTCCTAGCCTATTTAAAAGAAAAATCAGAGATACTGAAGCCATCCATGGTCACATTATTCAATATTAACCCTGTAGTAGTCGCATGCGGACTCTCACTTCGCGTGCGTCTGTTGTTCGCGATATGTCCTATTTCCACCGCAGTATGTCACTACCCTACTAAGTAGCTTCTCGAATAAGCGTCTAGCTCTCCCACTAACTTTTCGGTTCGAAAGCTGTGGACATTAGTAATGGCCGAATGTATCGGAATTATCTATGTCTTTACGCTCTAGCGAAATTCCTTCAACGCGTCGATAGTGTAGCATTTAGAGTAGTGCTGGCAAAAACCGTGAAAAGTTGAAACCGGTTATTCGGTTTTCTTAAAAACCGGTTTCGGATAAAACCGGGTATTCGAATAATAGTGAAAACCGGGTAACCGGATAAGCGGTTAACCGGTTAATCGGATAGCCGGTTAATCCGAAAACCGGTTAATCGGTTAATACACAGTCGTCATAGGCTAAACATAATTTATAATTTGTTCTTAAGCATATTTCCATTAGTTCAGTTTCCCTGACGATTAGGGCACAATCATTAAATTCTAGTGAACCAAATTTATTCCAGTTTTTGGTCGTTATTGAAATAAACCCCAAGGTAATAATTAAATTAAATATATTGTTTATTACAAATTACAATCGATATAAATTCTGAGCAGAAAAAATATTACAATTTTTTAAAACTTAAATAAATATAAAGGTATTCTATTAAAGGTAGATATTATTTTTCAATCGCCCTCTAAAAGCATTTCCAAATATAATCACCGTCCAGTAGGTATGTGGTATGTTACCATTCCAAATACCCAGTTTTTACTTTACTTTCTATCTTTTTTACCATTACTTGAGAACCCGGTGGCTCAGTGTCATGTAACTAGATTATCGAATAATCGATTAATCGGTTAGCCGAGAAACCGGTTATTCGGTTAATCGATTAATCGGTTAAACGAGAAATCGCGTAATCGGTTAACCGAGTATCCGGTTAACCGGTTTCGGTTTTTTGAAAAACCGCGGATAATCCGAAACCGGTTAACCGACTATCCGAAAAACCGTCTTCGGTTGCCAGCACTAATTTAGAGGTCCTGCTTGTCATTTATACGCCGCGGGTTCGGTTCCCGTCGGCGTCGGTCGCGACAGATGTTTCGCTTTCTTTTTTAAGGTTTTGTTTATTTTTTATTATTTTTTTTTCTTAATTTGGGGTAAGCCTTGGATTAGTTCTTGCTGGTGACTTGCTAAGCTATAATAATACCTATTCTGGTTCCGCCATTACGCATGCACGGTTTTCGCATCGAAAAGCTAGCAAGAGCGCTAGACGCTTGTGCATTTTGACTCAACCCGACAAATCGATTAATATCGATTTGCAACTGGTGGAGTGGAGTTGTCTTCCGGAAATTTAGATTGCGGGCTGCGACTGTTAACATTCTATTTTTAATTCAGAAGTCAATTTTTGTAAGCTGAATTAGAATCACTTCTAAATGGGCGATTTACTTAAAATTTGGTATGCTTCCATAGTTTGCGTTATAATATAATTTAACATATTCAATTTCTTAGCATTCAAGATGGCGGCTCCAAGATTGCGGACAAATTTTTATTTATGTATTTATTGCCCGATTCAATTGAAAATTCACATCAGGGGGTTTTCAGGGCCAATAATTACCAGTTTGTCGTCAAATTTTTGAAATTCAAAATGGCGGATACAATATGGCAGACAAATTCTATTTATGGTTCGATTCGATTGAAAATTTATATCTGTGAATTTTTGGGTCAAGGAGAAACAGTCTTTGTAATTGCCTGTTGCGAGATATCCAATAATTGTGTCAAACTAAATGTCAATGCATTCTTCTAGCGACATGCTTTTAGCTCAATCAATCAACATTGACAAACTAATTTTTTTGTACATAATAAAAGCTTGCATTTAAGAAGTTTAACTTTTTATCAAAAAATGCAATAGAAACCAAAACTTCACATTTTAGTTGTGCGGAGTGAGAGTCCGGGCGCGATCATTCTATCCTAAATATTAGCGCGATTGCTGCAGGGTTAATAGTTACACTTTTAATCAATAAAAATGTGAAAATTCGAGATTTTACCAAATTAGTTCCACTTACAATAGGAAGTCTGTAGGGTATCGGAGCAAGAAATCAAAACATTTTATACCCGGGAGGAATATGTAAAATTTTTAATTGATGTTCCAAATAATAAATATCTAATGATGAAAGTAACACATGCAAATGAAGTTAATTTTTATCTTTGCACTTATTTGTGTTTCGTTATAGATAGTTGCAGTATTTAGCACTGCAGGAGCATGCCGCAGGGAGGAGTTACAGAAACTTTAATGAACTGAATTTTCTCAGAACTGTGATAATTGCAGATAGCAAGACAAACTTCTTCGATCGTTTATAATAAGCGGTAAAATTAGATGTTTTAATTTTGAAATGTATCGCAAATAAGCATCTCTTCGACACCAGTCTATCAATCCCACTAGATTTTATAGGATATTATAACGCAAAACGTCCAGTTCACACCTGCTGGTGTAAATAAATACTCTTAGTAAAATTGCAATTTATATTGCAAAATACTTAAATATTGGAAACCCAGTGCATACAAAGGTGATTGTTTTTAGAGCTCTTCTGCACATTGCTTGTGAAATCAGAGGCAGACATGTTCACACTAAAATGTCATGGAGGATGGAAATGTTCAACTGTATCTGAGGGCTACATTAAGGAGTCAAGTTATAAAAAAGCAAAATAACGAAAATGGGAATGGCAACAGACTGTCCACTAGTTATTATAGCAAACTGCGATAAAAACTGAAATTAGGTCAAAAAATTAAATAACCAATTTATGAAAATATCGTTAGTATAAACCCTTCATATTATGGTTAGAACTATTCTAAAAGTTAGTAATATTTCTTATACCGCAAAATACTTTTCAATATAATTTAAAACAAAAACAAATTTAGGAGCATCATATAAAAAATGTGTGCAACATCTTCAAAAAAATATTCGTTTCAAATATACTTTTTCCACTAGTTAGTTACACAAATAACTATTGCGTCGCTAGAAAATTAAGGGGTTTTCGTGTGCCTTAGATTTAGCGCTTTTTTCTTTATTTTTGTGTAGTTTAGAAATACTAACAACCTTATTTAAGTAGGCAGGCTACACAGGTAATAAAATAGTCACAGTTATTATGAAGTAACTAAATTAATGTAGGAACCGTTCGAAATTATATTTTATTAAGCAATATAAGTAAAAATGTTAGGTACTTCTGATTCCTGCTCGCTACATGAACCATCTTTTATAATAAGTCGAATTTTAGGAGTCCAGATTCCAGGTTGAAGCTTGTTTATTTTCAGATAGAAAAAGGACAAATAGGCCTTTATACTCCATAAGCTTTAGTACAAATCCTCAACGTCCTTCGGCTAATATACCATTATCAAGATTAAAAAGTATTTTGATAGAGGCTATAGCTCATGAAATAATATTAACATTTTTAAAAAAGGGCACACTATCCTCTCTTAATTATTACAAAAATTTTCATTTTGCAGACATAGTTATGATAATGACTATTAAGTTTTACAAAATTGACGTACATAGGATTATCTCTGACTGTATTAAGTGCCATTGCATTGCCTTAACCTATTAAGCCAGTCGTCAGGTGTTTTGATAGCGAATCGTTCTACAAGAATTGAGGTAATTTAATCATGATTTTCGGGATATTGATGAGGTTGTAAGTTGTTCCAAACATTTGCATCTTGAATATAAAACTTTTGCAATTATTCAAACACGCACTTGTTAAAATCGTGGCCATGTCAAATAAAAAAATTAAAAAAAAATTCAAAATATATATGAATTAAATTAATAAACAACTATTTATAATGTTTCGATTATATAGCAGGGTACAAACTTGATATTTATTGAAATGTTGCTTAAATATCTGAATGTTTGTGAAATAGTTGGTACAAATATGCGTTTTTTATTAATTACTACATTATTAATACATATCAATGCTCCTGGGGGCCAGTAAAAGTATCAAGTTCAAACTTATTATTTTTTACCTCTATCAATACCATCCCAAAATTTTTACAATTATTCATACCTTTTTACTTGAGTGCCTGGTCTATATATAATAATGTGAATCTCGTACATATTATATTCAACAAAACTAGGATTTATAAAAATGGTGTATCATATCGCCTTAAATTATGTACTCATGTACAATAAAATGCGACAACAATCGACGTAACGTAAACAATGTAACTTTTATGTTTGCAATACATATTTTTTAAATTGTATACTGCCACTTAGGTACTACAAGTAGCAGGTCATTTTGCATAAA
The DNA here is from genome assembly GCA_016904865.1 of Pissodes strobi. NCBI lineage: Eukaryota > Metazoa > Arthropoda > Insecta > Coleoptera > Curculionidae > Pissodes > Pissodes strobi. The sequence continues at coordinate 437,351 of MU182053.1, forward strand.
GACTTATACGTGGTACTCTTAATATAATGGTACAGCTTAACCAAAAATAGAAAGTGAACACGTTTACAGATTTAATGTTTAATTTTACATGCAGAAAACATGATTTTCCGCCCAGTTAACTTAAAATATGTGAGTAAATCTACTCTTTCTTGCTTTAAAGTGATTTTTTGTTGGACTAAGTTTGGTTAGCTCTTTTGAATTGTCTGTTATGCAAAATGATCAACGTCTTTACTAAAATGATAATACTCAGCTCAACATGCTGTTAAATTCTTAGATTTCTCTTGTACGTCCGGTGAATTTTATTGTGCACATGGTGCGTTAAACGAGATTCTACTTTATGCATAATAAATTACTTCACTCATTCTATTAGATTTCTCACAGTGCCCGACAAATTAAATTTAATTTGGTAAGGATATTTACGTTTCTAACTGTATATCCTTTTAAGAGCAGTCGGTGAAGCAATGAAGATGAACTAGAGTTATTCTGTTAGAGACTTGTGTAGTCTTGTTTACAGCCAGGAAAGCAATTACGAAACCTACATCGTGCCGTTGCACAACATGTTTTTTCAATAATCAAAGGCTTATTTGAAATGCATTATTCATTCATCGCCTTTGAGACGAAACTGTGCGGTATGCATTTCCAATTACAAGTACCTTATGATGCTGTATGCATAATAATGACGAACTCTCGCAGTTTAGCTTAGCAGCCTTTAGATGCGGCTCTACTGAAGAATTAATTATGGTAAAATACTTATTGGAAGAAGCTTCTTTAAGAGGGTCAATGAAATTAAAATTTTAAGTCTTGGGATTAATTTCTACTGTTAATATTCTCTTGCTTGTGTATGTTATAAGTTACGAGGCCGAATCTATACTTTCAGGTAAACCTTATTTTTCCTAACTGTTTTTTATTGGCAAATCGAATAATTTCTTAATAATATATACTACAATTTTGGATTGTCGATGGTATCCATGAAAAGCATTATTCATTTGACTGGAAAAGAATGAAAATGTATTTACTGTTGAAAACTTTTGTGAATTACTCTTACTCTTTGCATTTTCGTTCTGCCAAAGATTTTAATTGTTCTTTTGATATTATAAATTATATCTTATAGCCAAGCTGGATCCATAATATTACCACAATGTTAAGTGCATTTTTTAAACTAAAATTAATAATTAACAAACATCAACATTTTGGCAGCAAGTAGGAACTTGCGTTACAATTATCTTTTTATCCGATCGGACGAAAAACGACACCTTTCCGATGTGTTTTCTCACCGCAAAAGTCATGATTCCAGTATCTTGTATTCGTTGCTTGGCAACATGCAATAACTGTACAAGAATAGAAAACAACAGTCCGGGAATATAACATTCCCGTCCTAGGCCGGGAATGTAACATTTCTGTCATATTCAAACGCCTTGTTTGTCAGATCTGACGTCTATCAAAAGTAACATTTAGCTGTAGTTTCCGTAGCTACGTAATAAACTTCAAGCTCGCTCGATTCAAAACTTGATATTATGTTGAGTTTAAATTTAAAACACGTTTTTATTTACAGTAATATTTGGCTCTATTTATATAAGTACGTATTCTAATTAATTTCGATCGGATAAAAAATAGTATGTGCAACTCGTAGGAAAAGCACATTCCTGGACTGCTGTGTTGCTGGTCTCGGCTGCGCCTCGTCCAGCAACTACCACAGTCGTCCAGGAATGTTTTGCTTTTCCTCCTAGTTACACAATATACTATTATCTATTCCAAAATAGAAAAAATATCTGAATTCTCTTTTATATTCAAGAGCATCTAATTTTATAAAAATTATAGATATTTTAGATGTATCGATATCAAGATTAATCGATATTATGATCTACAATATAAGTTAAAGGACATGAAATTTTATATGTGCTACAATTACGAAATGATGGAAAGAAGAAAATTACATTTAAAATTAGGTACCTACATATATATTAAATTACTACAATAGAGACCAGAAAATGGATCAAATCACTGAGAAATATGGCCATTTAAATACAGTAAGTTTGGATAAAACATTCTACCGTTTTGGAAAAAATCAAACAGATATTTATTCTATAATATAGGGAGGAAAATTAATTGCAATAAAATTGAATGTCAATTAAATTGCAGGTCATGTATAATTTAAAAATGAGTATGCTTGTGTTCTACACACCACAAATGAAACTTAATTCGCACAAAAAAGAAACGGAATGCATTTAACAACTTCACGGAATCACATTCTTAATATGATCTATATATGAGATGTGATTTGAGAAAATCAAAGAAAGTATAATGGCACGAAATTGAGTACCATCCATGTTATTCTTATTATCATATGCTAACTTACTGCTAAATCTTTACCAATAAAGGACAAAGTTGCGTATCACACACATTGGGTGATATAACGTCTCCAGGCCCATAATACACATTGCAACATGCATTGCGTCTAAAAAGATTAACTTCAATAATAATAAAAAATATTGTGACAACCTTCAATTTAAAACAAGTCTAAATTATTAAAAGAGATGATGACTAACTAATTTGCAAAGTTCCAAGAGGTGCTCAAAAATCAGAAACATCGCTCAACATCTACTGATGTAATCGGGACATATATAAGGTTAGAAATAACATAATATGTTTATAAATCAAGTTCATTAATTCACGTCATCTACACAGTCTTCCACTGACTTATGTACAACCCAATTCAAATTATTTATTAAAAGTATGAGGGGATTTCGAGGATTTTTAGCAAAAAATGCAAGAAAATACTCTGTTGATGTAAAAAATGCATTTTGTTCCAAAAAACGACGAAAAAAATTCAAATATTGCATACAAAAATGCAAAATGCATTTTTTGGTCTTAAAAAATAACAAATATAACACGAGATGACTAAATGACTTGAACTACTCAATATATATCATAGTACACAAATGCAAAACCTAAACTTTTAAACAACTTTACAGACTATTTATTATAAAATTCTTGTCCCTTTTCAAGTGGTTAGTTGTATTTAGAATTTAAATATTACCATTATCTTTACCTTCTCAAGTATCTTCTGTATTCCCTCAAAATAAAATTCAAGTCAAGAGAATTGCAGTAATTAAATTTTGACGTAAAATCTGATTTTCGCTATTCTCTCATTTTTTCAGAAAATAAATTAAATGTACATGCCTAAAGAAAGTCGAGGTATATTTTCAAATTAATTTCGTTCTCGTAAGATTTCGTGTTTCCATTCAAAGCCCCTAAAATAATTTTTGAACGAGCCGCTTCTTAGCAAGTACGATATCTGACAAACATTGGGGATGGAGAAACGCATTGGTGGAGATAATAAGTGGGGATTTAGGAGAAGCAATTTATATTTGTTCGCGAAAAATGCTGTATAATTTTGTTATTTAGTTAAATTTACTAGCATATAAACGTTGCCGTTATTTAAGTGGAACTGACATATGATATTTAATGCAATTTATAGCCAGTACTATAGGGCATTAGAAATGGTAATCATTTATATTTTCGTACACACTATAATAGACAGTAAATAATCTGATATATTGCCGGCTTGAAAATAATATATAGATTTCAGTAATTCTTTTTTTTAACAGCAAATAGACTTTCGTCAAAACTTTAATCAGCATTGCTAAAGTGTCTAACGCTAGGTTGTAATTATATATATTCTCTCTACGGCTGGTGGCATATTTTTATTTATTATTTAATACGTCCGGTAATTGTTTTTAACTATGATTTCTTATTAGGCTTTTTGTTAACTGTTTGCATGTACGTTATCTACTTCTTATAATATAATTCTATGATTTCGAAAAATGTGTTTTCTTTGTCTCATCTGTTCTGTTCTTCTTTAATGCCGTTATTGTATTTAAAATCATTCAAACTAATTATTTGTCAGTAAATTATAGAACTAAATTCTTCTTCTTCTATCTCAACCCGTTTTTATCCACTCCTAGATACGTCTTTTCCATTTCTTTTCACTCTTTCCTGTTTGTTTTGCTATCCTCATCCATTGTCTGTCAGCTATGGTTCGAATGTCATCGCCCCATTTTTTCGATGGTCATCTCACACTTCTTTTCGTTCTTGGTTTCCACTCTGTTGGTTTTTACGCTCTCTATCTTCAACTTGTCTAGGCACATACCCTGCTACAGGCCACTACAACCCTGTTCTCTCTTCTATGATGTCTCTAACCTTTGTACTTCTCCTGATCTCGTAATTTCTTATTCTATCTCTCCGTGAGATACCAGGCATAGTTGGTTTAATTGATTTTTGCACGTTTCGCGAATCATGTTAACATAATCAGGAGTTCTAATCATCTCCTGACGATGCAACCACGGTTAGCGAAATGCGTACCTAGTGAAAACATTTTGTTTTGGTATTGTAGATAAAACTGTATTTGATCGAAGGTTCAAAACCCCAACTTAGGTGTCAAAAACTGCCCACGTGAGTCGGATTTGTCTGGTGATATCTGCGATTACATTTCCTTTGCCCAATTTAATTATGTGTCCCAGATATATACTTCTACCAACCAACCATATTACGACTCATCTTGATTTTAGTGTAGTTAATTTTTAAACCCATTTTTGTTGAGGGTTCATTTAATTATTGCAACATTTTGTTGAAGTCTCAGGTATTGTCTGCAATAAAAGCGATGCCATCTGCAAATCTTAAGTTATTAAGATAAGTTCCGTCGATATTGATGCCTATGTTATACCATTCTAGGGTTTTGAAACTATTTTCGGGTGTAATAGTAAAGAATTTGGGTGATATGACACTGTAATGGAATTTCATTTCCAGCATATCAATCTTAATATGTATAGTTGCGTTTTTATATATATCCTCGACAATTTGAACATATCTAGCATCAATCCTTGCATTTTGTAGGGAATTTAATACATATTCTCTCTCTAGGGAGTCCAAGGCTTTTTGAAGGTTGAAGAAGGCCAAATGTGTTGGAACTTTGTATTTTGTGCTCTTTTTGTCAAGGTTCTGATGGTATGTATATAATCTTGTAACGTTGAAATTGTATCTGAATATTATATCGCGATTTTCTCTGTGTATCCGTTAAATTGTGGTATCGATTGTCACAACATTACTATTACGAGTGGATTTCAGTACTCCGACCCGTTTGACAGCAGGCGTCTTTCGAAGATGCGCATGAACATGGGATACATAACGAAGAAGGTGAAAGTTGAAGCTCTTCTCGTTCAGTACTAACCTACCGCCTTGTGGCGATTAAGTTGTCACCTGCTGGTTGATGAATGCCAGATGAATGAAGCTGCCAAGAGAATAAGCTAAGCGTAGTTTAGTGGATATTTATTCCCTAATTTTACCATAAATTGTTACATATTTAAGCAGTAGTAACTGGGTAATATTAAAATATTCTTTTAAAGATAACTCCTCTCGTTAAGTAGTATCAAGTTGATTTATTGAGAATTTTATATGGTAATTAGTAATGTTAAGTTATTGATCAAAGACTTGCTAAAGTACCATAACTAGTGCTACTTTTTGATTTGAAGTTTAATCGCAGTGGGAGAACCTAAATCGTATAACTTATACTTGATTATTGTAATTTCTAGTATTAGAGTGTCAAGGTGAAACTTAATTACCATAGCAATTAATCTAATTGTAATTTGAACATTAATCACCACCTGTGGCATAAATAGTTTAAGTGACATTTCATAAATTTCTTTAGCATAATATTAACCATTGGCACTCAGAAGGTCTTCTAAATTTTCAGAAAGTAGATTGTTCTACCCAAGTAGTATTCTTTTAAAAAAAAAACTGGTTGTTTGTATTCCTAATGTTTATTTTGGAAACTGTATTAAAGCTATAATTCCATCTCATTCTAATTTTTTTACGCTTTTTCACAAGGTATTTTTTCTAAATTTTATTATCCGATTTTCAAACAAATAGAGTTCCTAATACATTTCTTGCAGTTAAAATTAAGGCGCCCGCTCTAACTGCCATAAACTTAAACCCACACCTTTAAAAGGAAGAAAACTACAAACGGCTGAGTGAGTTAGTCATATGGACCAGCTGAATGAGCAATTAGCGAATAAAGCTGGTTACAATCTATGATACTGAATCCTGTTCTAAAACTGGCTTGTTCCACACGTTAGTAGATATCGAGTTTTATTATAAATCGGTTAGTTATTATTTTCGTGTAAAGTTTATAAAGGTGGGATAGAAGATATATAGGCCTACAAGCTGGTATTGTCACCTTTTTTAAAGAGAAGAATAAATTGAGACTTCTCCCATTTCTCGGGTATTTTTCTCTGTGAACACATTTATCCAATTCGATTGTGCCTTCTAGACATTTTCCTCAGAGCTTTAACATTTCTGTCATGAATTGATCTTCTCCCGGATATCTCTTGTTCTTCATCTCACTCAGCGCTATTCTGTTTCCTTTTTAGTTATTTCTATTAGTTCTTCTGCTCCAACATTTTGAATGTGTTAGAAGTTTGTATTACTGCAGTGGAGTAAAGATTTGTGTAAAATACTTCGATGACTTGGCTAATGTATTTTTTGTTTTGTACTATTGCGTTTTCTTGATTTCGTATTTTTCGTTTTTCTCGTTGACAGTTTTGAGTGCAATACGTTAATTTTGAAATTCTGGCTGATGGTTTTCTCTATGATCATAGTACGGTGAATTCTTACACCTTTGCTTTTTCTTTCTTGGCTAGCTTCTTCACTTCTTTAAAGTGGTCTGATGTTTTGTCTTATCTTGTTCTTCTCTCACTAATCAGCTTCATGGTGCAGGCAGAAAGCTTCGAATCTCTGTGATTTTTTATACGGGAGCACAGGGCCGGGCTCAAGGGGGTAGGATGGGGAGCCTCCCCCCTAAAGTGAAGGCAGTTCGTTTCAAACGCGACTGGCAAAATCTTCCCTTAAATAATTTAAAGCAGTTGGTTTCAAATGCGATTGGCAAAATCTTTACATATCCTGTAAGGTATAAAAACGTTATTTTATTCAAGCAGCATGCTATGTTATGATTCCGATATGCTCGATAATGCACAAAATCTGCTCTGCGTCGCGTCGGCTTTGCCTTTAATTCCTTTTACCTTTGACCCCTTGATGCGCGGCGCCGCGCCTGCAATCGTCGCGTCGGTTGTCGGCATCTTTAAGATGAGGACTAGCAGGTGGCTTAAAAGAGACAGAGGAAATTCAGTGAAAATCAAACGTGTCGGAATTCCGGAAAATCCGTTCAGTTTAGCAGCAAGTCAAAAAAAAAGAGAAGGGGCAATATTGCCCTCGACTGCAAAAAATCAAGGTAAGTAAAAAGCTTATATTTTAAGAGGCGGTATGAGGATAAATCTCGGAAAAATTTTCAATAAGTGGTTGCCTATATTCAGGCGCCACACGGCCTAAGGTGGCATTAGATTTTCATGTTGATGATGTATATTTTTACACATCAGTGTCTCGAGTACTAGCAGACTCGCTCAATTTTTTTTAAATATAAGTATACTTTGTACAGTATTTTTGGCACAAACATTTTGTAATGTATAATAAGCCCAGGGAGCAGGACTTAGGATCTAAAACTGTACACTATTTGATTGAACTTTTTTCTATAGGCCTTTGGCCCTATAGGCAACTCTGGGAGAATTCTCGAATAAAATATGATAATATGAATCAGCAAAAGAAAAGTAAAAATATATTTTTATATTTATCTCGGTGGGGATCCATTTTATCGCAAAATAACTTATTTATGATTAAATGTAGGAAATGAAATGATGGCCCAAAAAGATATATTGAAAAACAGTTTTTATTATATTTTTGGTGGTTTTGAACGAATTTTTAAGTTTACAGATTTGCAATAGGTATATGATACATTATATATTTTTAATGCCGTAAAAAAATGTATAACGGATTTTATAGAATGATTGATTTTCAGGGTGTATTTTCAAAACGCGAAAGAACTGTAAATCGGCATAGGTACCTACCTCCTACCTCTCAAAAAAATTGATATTTAATTTTACATCGAGTGCATGTATTCGGTATTCAATTATTCATGCATTTTCATTAATATGAAAACAACAAAAATACTTTTATTTTTTACTTTATTTTCTTCTTCTTTACAGTTACTATTATTTATAAATATATTTTATATTAAATATCAATGTTATTTAGATTTTAAGTTTGGATTTGTGTTTTATTTTTGATTGTTAGTAGAATTAGTATGTTTTTCCCAACAAAGTATATTTTTATAGTTATTGTTATTACATAAGGTACCTACTAATAATAAACTACCCATTATATACTTGGAAAAAATCAGTTGGTTTTTTT